>VZQC01005304.1:484764-723403 GCA_009823505.1 Rhizomys pruinosus | reverse complement strand
TTTTTTTCCTAGGTGTTTGAGGATTGTTGCTCTTCTTTGGGGCTCAAATCTTCAACCTAGAGTCTGTACGTTAGGTCCAACCCACACAATCCTTGTTTGGAATTATACTCTTCAAGGTGACATCATAAATACACTAGCTTCTCTCTCATGGTTTAATAAATGGCTGGTTGAACCCTTCAGTGCATTTAATTCACCATTACTTGGTTGTTCTTTATTCCCTCCATATGCATTATAGTTGTTTCTGTATGTATATTTATATAATTCCTTATTATTTGGGTTCATAAAATATCCTTTATGAGAGGAACTATCCATGGTTGATCCAGATGTGCATAAGGAACTACTTCGTTTCTCAAGGAGCCTTCTGTGCATCCTGCCTCCTCTCTGCCTCATCCTCCACTCATTGGGCTAAATGGTTCTAACAACTGGAGCAGCTGTGGACCTTGTGATTTATTGACCTACTGTGTGTATAACAAGCAGGATTTAAATATAAACAGCTGGGGCTATTTTGATCAAAACCAGATTTCGCATGTTGCTTTGATGAAAGCTTCTAGGACATTTTCTGTCTTTCAGGATGGGATGGGGTTATGCTGTGTGTTAATCTATGTGTGAAAAGAGCAATCGCAGAGGACAAGGGGAGAAATTCCAGTAAGCACATTTCACGTTCTTTACTAATCACAGGCAAAACACATTTCTTTCTTTAGAAAAGCCAAGCTGCTTTACCGAACATCTGTCTGCAGAAGAAAAGAAGGAACAAAATTATAGCTCATCTTAACCCCCAAACCCAAGGTGGAAAAAAAAACCCAGTTTATGCAAGACCAGATTTACTAGAAATGACTACAAAAGATGAGGCAAAGACTGCCTTCAGCTTGGTGGAAAAGCTACAATTACTGCCTACTTCGGTCATTAAAAATAAATAAATATTAAAGTCTGGCAAGTTCTAGGCCAGTCAGGGCTACATAGTAAGACCTTATTTCAAACAACAATAACAAACAATAAAATAAAATAAAAAAGCATTAAATGGTTTTAACCAAATCATTAGTAATCTCAAAAGAATGCTTTTATACAGGAGACTACATGTTGCTCGGGTTTCCACGGTCTGCGTGTGACAGCCTGTGCAGAATGGTTGCCAGTTCTGCTGAAGCGTACAGACTCCTTGGAAATTTAATCTGAATCCTCTCTCCAGAGAAAACATCAGGCCACAATTTTGCATATAATTTCTAGGGCTTCAGATGATCTGAAAGCCATTGCTAAATCTCAGGATCTAAACCACTTCTCTAAGGAAAGAGATGGATTTATGCTGTGGCCGGCATACTTCCCCTGGAAGTTCCTATGCTGGGATTTTGGCCTCTAGTGTGGTAGTGTTGAGGCAGAGGGACCAGTAAGTGATAGAGATTCATTTTAGGCCATGGATGTTCCACTGGTGGTAGAGACTAATGTAGGTCTCATGGGACTGACTCAATTCATTCTTATGAGAATGGGCCATTTTATAAAGAGGCCTGACACCTCCCTTGAATCTGTTTCCACAAGCACTCTGCCACCATGATGTATCTGTGTGAAGATCACACCAGAATCGAGCAGGTGCTGATGTCACACACTTAGTTATCTAGAACTGAGTATATATAAACATTTCTTTACAAACTATCCAGCCTCAGGTATTTTGTTATAAAAACACAAAATAAACTAAGATGACCTGGAACTATAATTTAAAAGAAGTCATGAAGCCAGGTGTGGTGGTACATATAACCCCAATACTTGGGAGGCAGAAGGAGTGCAAAGACTCAAGAGCAAAGATACACACACACACACACACACACACACACACACACACGGAGAGAGAGGAGGGAAAAAGAGAGAGAGAGAGAGTTCAATTAACAAATAAAAAGGGGCCATGGAGTCCCAACTTTTTAAAAAAGATTTATTATTTTTAATTATATGTCTATGCTTCTGAATGGAGATATGTGTACATGAGGTCAGAGGCATCAAATAAGTTGGACTTACAGGTGGTTATAAGCTACCTGATGTAGGTGTTGGGAACTGAACTCAGGTCCTCTACAAGAGCAGTACATGTTCTTTTTTTTTTTGGTCTTTTTTAGACAGGTCTCCCTTTAGTCTCAGCTGGCCTGGAACTCACTCTGTACACCAGGTTGGTCTTGAACTCACAGAAATCTGCCTGCCTCTGCCTCCCAAGTGCTAGGATTAAAGGCATGTGCCACCATGCCCAGCTCAGTACATATTCTTCACCTCTGAGTCATCTCTCTAGTCCCAAGTCCTAACTTCTTAAAAGATCTCACACATAATATACTCCAGAGTCTCATTTTCTAGATAAAGGTCTGGAGAGTGTATGCCATGCCCACTACCTAGAACAAATTGAGACCAGTAGGAATGTAGATGCTATTTAAGCAGCTTACTTAGAAATAGACCCTGAAACAGTGATGGACGTGAAAGTGATCTTGGAAGGAGATAATTTCAGGAGAGACTATGCAGGATTGGAGGAAGCAAGGCAGAGCAAAGAAGGAAGGCAGAGAAGGCACCTCGGCTACCCTCAGCAGAGAATGAGCACAGGGAGTTTCAGCTGCTCCTGAGATGATGGCTTGGTTCACAGGCTATACCTTTCAGTCACTGGCTCAGGGGAGGAGGAACCAGTAACCCAAGGGAAGCCCCACCTCCAAAAGGGAACAGAGCTAAGAAGTGGGAAAGGCAGATCCCAAAGCAGATGGATAGATGGAACCCAATGTGACAGAATCAAGCCTGATGCTATACCGATACCCAAAGAAAGGCGCACACAGACATTGAGGGCTGCAATGTGCCCTCTCTACCAACAGTGGGCATCATGAACACTCTCAGGTCTCTAAACAAAAGCTTTGTGCAGGATAAAAGTGATCTTCGTTCTGAAAGCTCCATGATATGTGGTATCCATGTGACCCCAATCTGTCCTCATCTGTAAAGTTTCCATAAACTCTGCCCCAAATCACACATACACATACACTTCAGCCTTACATATGATTCACACAAAGGCAAAACAGGTTCACTTCACTTCTGCAAAGCATAGTTTTTTTAATTTATTTTTTTATTGTTATTAAGCTTTTCCCATAAATCATACATCATCTTTTAATCAAATTTAGAGTCACTTCCCTTTCCATGCCCTCCACCCCACCTGAGTCCCTGCACTCTGCCATGTATGTCTTGCATCTTTTTCTGAGTCTTTTCAGAGTTTTCTTCCAGTTCTTTTGTTGCTGTTGTTCACTCTAACTTGTATAAAAACATAGGACTTTAAGAGGTTAACATTCTCTTTATTAAACTGAAGAGCTGCAGGAGAGGTGTGTCTATATGCACTCTCATTTTGAACAGTTCACACTAAGCCAGGACGAATGATTTTATTTCCTTTAATTATGTAACAAAATCCCAAAGGCTGATGCTGCAATATTGGTGTCCTGCTCCAAGTTTTGAAATTGCTAGGAAGGAAAAAAGGGATCAACAACCCAACAGAAATACAGGCAGAGGAAATGAAGCAGTGAAGTGACTGAGGGTGAAGAGACAAATGCTTCTCAACTTACAGCCAGGTATTGCTGATAAACCCTTCCTAAGTTGAAAATATCAGAAACTGGATATTCACTGAGGACCTGGGAAGACGGTCTGTCAGTAAAGCACTTGCTTTGAATTCAGAGCCCCAGAGTTCATGTAAAAAGCAAGCATGATGGCTCGTGTTTGTAATCCCAGTGACAGGAGATAGGAGGAAGAGACATGCAGATCCCTGGGGCTCGGAAGCCAGTCAGCCTGTGGGCCAATGAGAGACTCTGTTTCAAACAAAAAGTAGAATATGCCAGAGAAATAACACTGGAACTTCCCCCCTCTGACCTCTACACACACATGTGCACACAGGTGCACATGGTAACTTCACACATATGTGCATACACACACACACACACACACACACACACACACACACATGAAACTGCATTACATATACCTTGCCTAGTGAGCTTGTGGTAAGTACCTTCCAGAACAAAGAAAAGACGTAACCAGACAGTGTGTATATGTCCTCAGCCTTTGGATGTGAATCTGCTAGGCCCCGGGACTAATATCTGTAAGAAATAAATGCTGCTTCCTGGATGAAAACCTTGGTGTCCTCTTTCTTTGTGTGGACAGACTGTTACATACTTTCTTGCTTAGCAATAGTATACTGTGTCAGTCTTTTCCTTCTTGGGGTTAATGGCTGACTGGGAGCTGAGGCCTACTGCCACTGACCAGAATCTCAGGAGAAAAATGTATCATGTATAACTGGCTTGGAAATGTGCCAAATTCAAAATGCAGAACCCAATCTTGACTGAGTGTATATTTTTTCATACCATTGAATGTGGAAAATCATGCATTGAACCATTGTAAATGGGAAACCATCTGTATCCATAGCTATAGCTAGGCCACACATAAATTTAGCATTCTAATCCACAATCTGTGGCAGTTGAGAGACCAGGAAGCAAAACCCTAATCTCGGCAGCAACTGACATTAAACATCCAGAACTTAATCAGTAAATGACAAAGCTTCCCTAGTGTTTAACCAATATTCTACCTAGGATCAACAACAACAAAAGGCCAAATATGGTCTCCTAACCAATCGTGTGGGCGCCGTGCTGCTATTTAGCCCTCCTCCAGCTTTCCAGAGGACACCTTTCACCAGAGGGTACCAGTGTTTCACTTTTTTCTAGAAAGTTACCAAGTCCCCTGTGCCTTCTAATGCAGGCAATGGTGTTCAACTATCTGCTGCTACAGGCTCTGAATGAGAAACCCTTATTTGGTCTCATTTGGGAAACTGATTGGATACAGTTAATAGGAAAAAAAAATGCAAGTGAATGAAGAATATGAGAGAAATAAAACCTCAAGTGAAACTAATTTTAAAAGAAATGCAAGTTGGGCAGGGATATAGCTCCATGGTAGAGCACTTGCCTAAAAGAAGTGCAAATTAAGTCAATAATGGCAAACATTTTGGCCTGATTTGGAAAGGATTTCTTGAGCATTAAACATTAAGAGTTTTTTTTTAATGCATGCTCCAATTCTAGCAACCAATTTTGCAGAAATTCTCTCATAAACAAAGTGAAGGTACAAAGACATTCACTATCTAATTGATTGTACAGACCAACTGTCCCACAGGGAATGGATAAAATATGGGATGGCTATCCCGTGGAATTCTGAGATCATCCAAAGAGAAAACTGTGGATGACAGAGGGAAGGCTGGGGTGGATGTCAGTGGAGAAGGGACAGCGATGGCCCGAGGACTTTGTATGCACGTGCATGTGCTTGATGTGTCGCTCTGGCTGTTCTACACAAAGCTCATAGCAATTGATCCCAGAAGTGGGGGCTGGAGAAGGAGAGAAGGGCTTTGCTTCATACACGTCTTTATTCTTTGTGTTTTTATGATGATCATGCACAGCCTTGGCAATAAAAAAATCAAAATAAAAAAAATTAGCCTGGGGACGGGGTTCTGAGAACGTCACTCCCTCTATCATCTGTTTTCTCACTTCTGTTAAAGCTGAGTTATGCAAAGAAGGCATGGCTATTGATAATACTTTGATTTCCTGAACAATGGCTGAGATAATGAGGAGCCCTGTTTCATGGACAATACCCAGCCACACCTTGTTAGAGAGAAGACAAACATTGGTGCAGGTGTTAGAACAATCCAGTCTCATTTATCTGCTATTATTCAGAAGTGAGCAGATCTCACTAGTGAGTTTTCCTAAATAACAGATGCTTATAATCCCTTTAAAATGCTAGATCTTTTTGTTTTATCTTGTTTTGTTTAACCATTTTGGAGGAAAATCTTTCCTAAAGGAATCGCACAGCTCTGGCTTCTTACATGCAGAGCCCATTCATGAAGATCGGGACCAGAGCAATGACTACGGAGCCTTGAGTCGTGCTTTATTTCTGTCTCCTCTCTCAAGGAGACTGAGGTAGGTGGGGAAGCTTGCTTCTGCTTTGAATTGCAACTCATCACTGCGATTCCCACCCGTCACTCACTTTTTTTGTTAATTTTAAGTTGAACTTTAGAATACACATAGCATCAAAGTAACATAAGTGAAACTTGTGATACCAAAACAAACCCCATCAAAATACAGTGATACTTTAACATGGAAATTCCATTTTTTTCTCCAACTTGTATTGCTTCTCTCTCTCTCTCTCTTCTCTCATCTCTCCTCTTCTATATATATATATATATTATTGATAAATATAATATACAATTCCCTGAGGTTGAGACTTCTTTTCTTTCTTTCTTTCTTTCTTTTTTACACATCCTTCAAAGATAGTGCACCTGTTGTTGGGTCTTACCCTATTTGAGGGAGCTACTAACTAGTGCTCATACCTGAGCTATATATTGCCTCATCTTACTTGTGTCCCCCAAGTGGATCCAGAGTAAAGATTAAGGTAAACATATGTTGCTGGGTGATCCCAGAAAACATGTTGAGTTCCTGGAAAGAGGAAAGAAAAAGAAGATAAAGGAAGGCCAGTCAAGGGTGTGTGGATGAGCACATTACAGCCAGGAGCAACCAGCCGCTATCTGACTGGCTCACCCTCTGAAAGGCAGCAGGACCGTCATTGTATTACCAAGGAGGGAAGTGGAGAATTTATTCCCAGCCACATCCCTCTTGCCCTTCCCCCCAACTGAAGACTGAGGGGCTGGAGCAGGTTAGCTCTTTAACATGCAGATCCACCATATTAGCTGAGCCACATGACATCCTCAGACAGAAAGACACAGGAACAGGAAAGAACAGAATGAATAGAGTGCCAGGAGAGTTGTCTGTACCCTCTCATGACTCCATGAACTTACAGCTAGAAAAAGACAGACAGTGAAAGCTATGTATCAGAAAGACTTAAAAATAATGAAATAGCCGGGTGTGGTGGCACATGCCTTTAACCCTAGCACTTGGGAGGCAGAGGCAGGCAGATCTTTATGAGTTCAAGGCCAACCTGGTCTACAGAGTGAGTTCCAGGACAGCTGGGGCTACAGGGAGACCCTGTCTCAAAAAGACCAAAAAAAAAAAATGAAATAATTATAACATATAACTGTTTTATAAGTCCCTGTTCAAACGGTAACAATCAAAACTGGGATGTGGAACTGACTAGATATTTACTTTGGAAGAATTATTGTTGTTATTATAGGTGTGGTAGTAGCCTTGTGGTTATATTTTGAATAGAGGCTTTTTTATTAATAGAGACACACTAAAAGATTTACAAATAAAATAATGTCTTGAATTTTCTTCAAAATAACACACAGAAAGAAATAAGATGGGAGGGGCTATAGATTAAACAAGATTGTCCAGGAGTTAATAAAATACTGGCACATGGTGGCTTGGTAGTTCATGATATTGCGTGCTTAAAAATTTCCACAGTAAAAAAAATTGGTGGAAGGTGCTACACAAATATTTCATTCCAGTCTGAAATATGTGCTGTGACCCCCGAGTCTGAGGTTCTCCTCGTATCTCTGAACCCAGCAGATTGGGAGGCCAAGGAGGCTTGCCTGGGCAGAAAATGTGTTTACTTTCCTATATTGATTCCTTTTCATTAAAAAATATTATTTGAACAAGTATATTAAGTCCATTTTCTTCTTCTTGTTCATTGTAGAAAAAAATGTACTTTTCCCAGGGCTTTGATACATGCTAGGCAAGCCCTGTACCACTGAACCCCAGAGCTCCTCAAAGTATATGACAAGTAGGTAGATTTTTCTTTGTTAGATCCTTTTCTTTGTTTTCTAACTTGAAACTTGGTTTCACTATGAAATGGAGATAGGTCCACAGATGCCATTTCCTAATAAAAACTACACATCTAAATAGTAAGGCATTTCTGAGATAGCTATGAAAACAGGGTTTAGAAGCTTCTAATCCTGTAGACCAGTTCCTCAATGCCCCACCCTCTTAGACAGGCAGCTGCGGCCTACCTCCTTAAATCTGGGCCAGCTATGGCTGCTCAACTGGTAGACTACAGTAGTGGTAGCAATGCTTAATCCCAACATCAGAAAAGGTCAAGCAGCTTCACCTGTTTATCTTAGGAAATTCTCTCTGGGAGCCCTGAGCTGCCATGTAGGAAGTTTGATTACCCTGGGGCAGCCATGTTGTGAGGAAGCTCAGGGTATGTTCCTCACATGTGAGTGCTCTGACTGGCAACCATCCTAGTCTAAGTGCTATCAACTGCCAAAACTATGAGGAAAAGTAATTCTAAATTATTCCAGCCCTAAGCTCATAAATTGCCTTAGCCATTACGTTTTGGGTTTTATGTTTTTGTAGTAGAGGCCCCAGAAATGCGAGTAACAATGCAAGACATGCCTACAGTGGGCATAATAAAATTACTACTTCATGACACTAAAGTTTGTAATGATTAGATACGAATAACAACCAGGACAAAGGTCTGGAAGCAAGCCCTGTTACAAGTGTTGGGAAGGGTACAGTTGAGGTTAGGTTGAGGAAAGTGAAGGAAGCTGTACTAGCAAAGTCAAAAAGTACCTAGATATGGACGAGGAAGTAGTGCATGTCTATGATCCTAGTACTCAAGAGGCCCCGGCAGGAGAATCATAAATTGAGTGCCAGCTGTGGTTACATAACGAGTTTGGGGCCAGTTTGGGCTACATAGCAAAACTCTGTTTTGAACAGGGGGTAAAGAGAATGCCAATCCATTTCTCAACCTTGACCAGCAAAGCTTCCTCATGTGACAGAAGGCGGTTAACAAAGAAGGCCACAATTGGCCTAAGAGTAGAGCATAACAGCCTGCAGAGAGCATGTCCCTGGATAGGACTCCTACAGTAAACCTCACCCACCCATGGCTCACAGACCATTGTGGAAGAGGAAGCAGAAAGATTGCAAGACCCAGGGTTGGTGCATGGTCATAAGGAAACAGAGTCTTCCAGGCCTCTGGGAGGTGAGGGAGAGTTGATCTTTAAGAGAGAGCCTCTAGCTAGGCTGACTAGACTCAAGTGGGGGAGGGACATCTGGGTACACAAACTTGACTGACATACATAATGACAGAATGCTTGGGATCCAGTGGTGGTGGTGAGGATGGGGAAGGAGCTGTAAAGATGATTACAGTGTTTATGTGAAACGCACAAAAGCTCAAAAAATATACAAAAACATACATAGATAAAGACTTAGACGTCGTTATTCAGTGATGACCCCATTCCTTATCTAGGCTTCTTTCATACCACATTCTAGATGTCCGAAGTAGAAAGGCTTTTGATTAAGGGACACTGGTGCTTACAGAATGTGTAGAAGAGCTGGAGGTGTGGGCGAGGACACCGCTGGATCACGCTGCTGCACCACCTGCTGCTGCAGTGCTCACAGGCGTCCTAATCGCAGACCCCTTACATGGAAAATGCAAGGCAGGACCAGAGGCCACCCACTGGCCGCTATGTCCGCAGAGAGAGGGCATCCGCATCCCCTCTACCATCCAAACTGCACATAAGTACATCTCATCGGTAAAACCTGAATCAAGAATCCTCACTATAAAGGAGTCTATACAAGGGAGGCTGCAGGTTTTAGACTTCCAGCATCTGTAATACAGTGGGTGGTGGGGCTTGGAATTAGATGAGACTCAAAAACCTTGAGCCTGAGGAATTCTTACCCCCCTTGGAGGTGGGAGTAGGACCAAAATACATTCAGTAGTTTTTTTATTCCGATGTTTATAAACTTAAATCATTTTTTTTCTAAATCTACTCTCAAGAGTCTCAAACTTTAATTTAAAGAGGGTATAAATAAGACAGAACACAAGGTAAAAACAGACTGTGTTCTTAGAAGAACAGAACCAGGACCAGGTGAGATGGTGATTCTGAGGTGATCTGGGGCTCCAACCCAGGAAACAGTAGAATTGGAAAGGAAAAAAGCAAGGCTGGCTCCCACTACCACCATCACGTCTGTTACCACAGCCACCCCTGTGTAGGAAGCAGTTCTCCTGGATGCACCAGATCAGTCCAGATCTGGAAAACAATGGCCCAGTGTAAGGACTGGCTAGAATCAGAGGTGATAAGCACTTAGTACTGTCATATGTGGCTTGTCCTGCCTTCTCTCTGAATCTCATCTCCCTTATCTCTTAACAAACAGAGGCTAATAGTGCAGAGAGCTTTGCTCTAGGCAATTGTATGTAAAACCAGAGAACAGACCCTGTATCCTTCCTAATAGCATGCCTTTCTCTTCAAAATCTGGCCTATAAAAAAGAAAGCTGACATAGGATTTTGTTCTGGTTATATATTTCTCTACTTCTTAGACTCAGGCAACAGCATGGCAGCGTCCTGTCTTTTGTCAATCAAAATCCATATTATGGAGCAGAACTCACATAACTGCATCAATAATTCAATTATCTCCACCAGGTACACATCTGGGGCAGTTAATTTTCTCCAGAGCGTCTCCAGTTCCCTACCAGCTCATTGCTTGTCATAACTCTGTTACCTACCCAGATGGGTCTGGGCCTCTATAAGGCTTTCTCCAACTTTAAGTATTTAATGAGACTTTGTGATCATAGAAATACCTTCAGCTGCCTCACAAATCGCTGCAGCTGTGACATTTAGTCAAGTTGTTCTTACCATCATCTTCCAAACTTCAAACTTTTGCAAAAAAAAACACAGGGACTCAAATGTTGGCTCTCGACGAGACCACACCAGCAGCTCTTCCATTGCTCCAAAAGGAACTACAAATTTTCTGTCTATGATGCAGATTCCTTGATATAACAGCCCTGGACTGCCACATCTGTCTTAGTTAAACCTCATGCAGGCTCCAGTGGCACGCAAACCTCCCCGGGCTGGATCTCAGTGGCTTTATGAGATGTTAGAACTCAGTCTTGGCTCCTTGAACGCTCTCCCAACTTGAACATGATATCTCAACTCAGTCTCAAAGTGCAAAATGGGCAAAATTCTCAGGTAGAGTTGATCTGCATGATCCTAGCTTCCTTTAACCACCATGATCTTCTTGTCAAGCATTGTGGTCTTCAGTAACTTTGAGGGAAACCATTTATTCAACTGTCTGAGTTTAGGTTCGTCCAAAGGTAGATCCTGAGGCAGGAACTTGAGAGCAAGTAATTAATTCATGACATGATTCCAGGAGGTACTGGAATGACTCACAGGTGCTTGAAGTAGAAAACCATCCACTTGTGTCAGCAGAGTTTATTCAAGGTTCAAATGATTTCTGGAGTGAGCCATTTGGGCTTCAGGCAGAGCATTAACATTATCTACTGTACAAACCAACAGACTCCATCAGGAAAATTCACTCACGTTGCCTTTCCTATGATCTTTTCCATAACCGAATAATCTGTGAAAGATTTGATGAGATAACCAGTAGTGTTAGGCCATTAAAAGGGCAAATGTTACAAGAGAAAGTTGAATAAAACTAGGATGCATCCAAAGTCAAGAGGACTCAACAGCCAGTCAGAGAGCTGCAAGACCACACAAACCGAATATCAAGGTAGAAGTCAGATGCAAAGCAGGGGAGGGAAGAGATAATCCTAACCACTGTCCAGATATAAAGACAGTATTGGAGCAGAACTATTCAGGAATATTAGAATAAAGCTGTGGCCTTCAGATTTAATTTTTTAAATTTATTATTTTTATTTTATGAGTGTATTGCCTGCATGTGTACAAGGACACCTGGGTCATGCAATGCCCACAGAGTCAGAATAAGGCATTGGATTCCCTTGGAACTGGAGTTATGGATTGTTAGTCATCATGTGGATGCTGGGAATTGACTCCAAGTCCTCTGCAAGAGCAGTCAATTTTCTTAACCGCTGAGCCATCTCTCCAGCCCCCAGAGTTATTTTTTAAGTCTGTTTTTTCCTTAAAAGGAGAGGAGTAAAAATTCTTGTGAAAGGAGTAGGGCTTTGTGTGCTTGTTTTAGGAACAAAGTGAGTTATTCAAAAGGTTGGGATGATCCATCAAGTTTCCTTTCACAGGAATTTAAATTAAGGCACCTAGCTAATCCAGTTAGCTAGAAAGGCTAGCAAAAGAAATGTATTCATTTAGATATGATAGCAGTAACACCAGAAACTGCTGCACAGATGAGGAGCAGTAGAAACAAGAGTGATAGCATGAAGAGCCAGGAAGGACCTCTCACAGTCCAGTCTTCCAGAAAAACTGGAACTAGTCAGAATCAATATTTTTGGAACTCTGGAAATGAGCCTCCTAACATCCTTGAAAGCATTTAATCAAGAATTATAGCTTAATCTTGTTATGAAAAGTAAGCGTGTGTCACAGAGTTCACTCAGGCTTCATCGCTGGCATTCCCGTTGCCTTGAAAAGTAGCAGACAGTGCTCCTGTTACCAGAGAAAGCAGGAAAAATTTCAGGGGATATATGTATGTATATAATTATATATATATATATATATATATATATATGCAATACAAGTTAGAGAGAACAACAACAACAAAAGAACTAGGAAAAAATACTCTGAGCTGGGCATGGTGGTGCACGCCTTTAATCCTAGCACTTGGGAGGCAGAGACAGGCAGATCTCTGTGAGTTCAAGGCCAGCTTGGTCTACAGAGTGAGTTCCAGGATAGCCAGAGCTACAGGGAGACTCTGTCTCAAAAAGACAAAAAATAAATAAATAAAATAAAATAAAGCCGCACGTGGTGGTGTACGCCTTTAATCCTAGCACATGGGAGGCAGAGGCAGGTGGATCTTTGTGAGTTCAAGGCCAGCCTGGTCTGCAGAGTGAATTCCAGGACAGCTGGGGTTACAGGGAGATCCTGTCTCGAAAAGACCAAAAAACAAAAAACAAAACAAAACAAAAAAAAACCCAAAGCCAACTCTGGAAAGACTCAGAAAAAGATGCCAGACATGTATGACAGAGTGCAGAACTCAGGTGGGGTGGGGGGCATGGAAAGGGAAGTAACTCTAAAATTCGATTGAGAAATGAGGTATAATGTATGGAAAAGTTTAATAACAATAAAAAAATTAATTAAAAAAATAAAAAGAAGCTGGTTGTGGTGGCGCATGCCTTTTTTAAATTTTTTTATTAATTTTTATTTATTTCTGTATGTGTATGAATGTACTGGCTGCATGCAAGTCTGTGCACCCGTGTCGTGCAATGCCGCAGGGGTCAGAAGAGGGTCTCGGATTCCCCTGGAACTGGAGTTCTCCTGGAATTGGAGTTTCAGACGGTTCTCGGCCGCCATGTGGGTGCTGGGGATCGAACCCGGGTCCTCTGTAAGAGCGGTCGGCGCTCTTAACCGCTAGGCCATCTCTCCAGCCCCCAAAATAAAAAGAAGCTGGGTGTGGTGGCGCATGCCTTTAATCCTAGCACTTGTGAGGCAGAGGCAGGTGGATCTTTGTGAGTTCAAGGCCAGCCTGGTCTATAGAGTGAGTTCCAGGACAGCTGGGGCTACAGGGAGACCCTGTCTCGAAAAGACAAAAAAAAAAAAGAAAGAAAAAGAAACATTTTAATAGGAGTACATCAATACATAAACTAAAGAGAAAAAATTTTCATTAAAAATATTTATATTATTTAAGTAGTTGACTGGAAGACCCCATCCTTCAACTCACTTGGTGATTAAAGACCTCTGTTCTAATTAGCTTTCAATTGCTGAGATAAACTGCTGACCAAAAGTAAGTTGGGGAGGAAAGGGTTTATTTCACCTTACAATTTACATTTTATCCTTGAAGTAGGTCAGGGTAGGAACTGAGGTTCGGAACCTAGAGACAGCAACTGAAGCACAGACCACAGACAAATGGTGCTGGCTGGCTTGCTCCTTGGCCTGTGCTCAGCCTGCTTTTTTATTTATTATTTTTATTTTATGTGTGTGAGCATATTACCTGCATGTATATAAGTGCACCTGTGTCAGACAATGCCGGCAGAGGTCAAAAGAGGGCATCAGATCCCTTGGAATTGGAGTTACTGTTGTTAGCCACCATGTGGGTGCTGGGAAACATAACTGGTCCTCTGCAAGAGCAGCCAGTGCTCTTAACCACTGGGCCATCGCTCCACCCTGTTGGCTTGCTTTTTTATATAGATTCGAACCATCTACCCAGGGATATAGGTGGACGTTTTCCCATTCTTCCTTTCTTGCCGGTTTCTGGCTGCCATAGGTGAGCTTGTTTTCCTTACCATTCCTTGCTGCCATGATGCTTCTGCCCTATCTCTGCCTTAAAAGCAATGGAGCCAAGCAATTATGTACCGAAATCTCTCAGACCTTTCCTCCATAAGGCTGACATTTTCCCAAATATTTTTCCATTGCAAAAACTAGTGCTAACACACAAGCTCAATGGTATGTATGTAGATAGTAAATCTAAAGACAGATAAATTGAGATTATCCAGTATGGGAAGTAGAAAAAAGAATGAAGGAAAATAAGCAGAGCCTCAAACAAGTGGGATATTACCAAGCATACCAACATGTGTGTAATGGGAATGATAGAAAAAGAAGAGAGGGAGGAAGAAACAAAATGGATACTTCAAGAATTCCCCAACCAGGGGCTGGAGAGATAGCCTAGCGGTTAAGAGCACTGACTGCTCTTGCAGAGGAATCCAAGACCCTCTTCTGACCTTCGTGGCATTGCACGACACGGGTGCACAAACCTACATGCAGACAGTACATTCATACACATACAAAAATAAATAAAATTAAAAAAAAAATTCCCCAACCAGGCCTCAGGGACCATTGCGGAAGAGAGGGTGGAAAGAGCTGGGGCAGAGGATGGCCACAGGAAAGAAAGTTTTCCGGGCAGCCGGAAACTTACTCACACAAACCTAATAGCAATGATGATAGCATGTACAAGACCCATGCAAACTCAAACCAGGCAAAAACTCAGCATAGAACTGGGGAAATGGGTAAGAAGTCCCAGCCCCAGCTGGGGACCCATTGGGAACTACTCATTTCTAGGTGATGGAGAGTTGGTCTTCCTTTTTTTCCTTTTTGATTCTCAATACACTTTTATTCTTTACTTCAAAACTGTTTCTTACATAATGACTTAAGTAAAAACATAAATACCATAAAGATTCAGAAAGTAGAAAGAAAAGAAAACTTTATACATGATCCCAATATTAAAGAAACTTGAACATCTGGCATATTTTTCTCTAAGCTTTTATAATCTCCCACTTTCTTACATGTGTATTGAATTATATAATAACCACATTACATTTTGTTAAGTTATAATATGTACTTCCCACCATCAATACTTTATTGGCTATGTAACAGTCCATTGTGTGGATACTTCCTATTTACCATGTATACACTGAGATCAGACTGACAAAACCGGAAAGAAGAATCTGCTGGAAGAAATAACACTACCTCAGAGAGAACCCCAAACAAATGGAATCTTGTGCTATTAAACTTAAACTGTGCACAGTTAGTCATGCTCCTGGCTTTCATTTGCATCTATACCAAGTGAAAACCAAGGACTACTGGGAAAGGAACAGTATTTCCAGAGCCTGTTGGGGTGGGTAAAGTTCCAGCTACTGCCTTACTTTTTTATTATAGTAGAGACCTTTCTTTTTCTTTCTCTTTCCTTTCTTCCTCTGACCCCCCACTTCCACCTTGAGTTGCAGGCCAGACCGGCCTCAAACAGCAATCCCCTGCCTCAGCCTCCCAAGTGTTGAGAGTACAGGTGACTGCCTGCTTAAGAGCTTCTTCAATTTCAGAAAATATACTTCAAAACCACAAAAAGAATTAACAATAGGATGCCACTCGAGAGAACTCCATTATCTACATACAGTTTAAAAATGACTTAGAAACAAGAGTCAAAACTGATTCAACATTTTAGTTAGAATAGAATTAATATAATATTCTATACACATTGTAAATTTTCAATGAAGTATAATTTGAAAAAAAT
The DNA here is from genome assembly GCA_009823505.1 of Rhizomys pruinosus. Classification (NCBI taxonomy): domain Eukaryota; kingdom Metazoa; phylum Chordata; class Mammalia; order Rodentia; family Spalacidae; genus Rhizomys; species Rhizomys pruinosus. Next base: position 707,618 of record VZQC01005304.1, on the reverse strand, counting down.
AAAAATTATATTAACCATAATCTTTAAAAATTACCAAAATCTTATTAACTTTTAAAGCACAGACTTTCTTTTCAACAACTCAGGGAATGTTTTCTAGTGCTGCCCTGCCCAACATGTCCACCAGGGTACTACACCCTTTTCCTACTGCATTTGTGGTATACAGTGTTTTAATATACATGTCCACAGTGAAATGATTGAATATAGGCAGCCATCTCTCTTCATACCCTTCATCTAGTACCACTGAATTTACAGATACACACATCTAACAGAGTACTTTATATACAGGGGCAGTTCAATATAAATTTCAGACTAGCTGTCCAAAAACTGGACTTGAAGATTAAAACAAAGTTATAGCAACTGTAATTATTCCAAGCCAACCCTCCCCCGCCCCACCAAAACAAAACAAAACTCCAGACAACCACAACACGATATTTAATCTTTGCCCAGCAATTCACTTGAAAGCAAGGTAGGTGGCATAACATTTACAAACAGAAAACTTGACAGGGTTAAATGTATTCAAACATTTGCTTCGCCCTCTATGCTGTATCATGCAGCTGACTAGGCACTGCAGACATAGTAGAGAACTACCTTATGTAGAGCTTATTTGTCAGGGAAATATGCTAATGTCACACAGGTAATATATACTGGCATTCTGGGCTTATATTTCACTTTTCCATATTACAAGCTTGGAGAGTATGTGTTCATCTCTAAAATAGATCCATCCTATGTTGATACTGAAAAGGTCAAGTTCAGACAGACAACATGACCACAGCCGGCTGAATTCAAGTTGTAAGAATTTGATTTTTTTTTTTTTTTGATCTTTTCGAGACAGGGTCTCCGTGTAGCCCCAGCTGTCCTGGAACTCACTCTGTAGACCAGGCTGGCCTTGAACTCACAGAGATCTGCCTGCCTCTGCTTCCCAAGTGCTAGGATTAAAGGTGTGTGCCACCACGCCCAACTAAGAATTTGGTCTTTACACTGACAGTGTTAAACAAAAATTCTCAAGAGATATATAAAAAAATAAAAAGAAGCAGAGAGAAATAAGACAATAGGATTAAGGAAAAAAAGCAGTGCCAGACGTGGTGGTGCACACCTTTAATCCCAGCACTCGAGAGGCAGAGGCAGGGGGATCTCTCTGAGTTCCAGGCCAGCCTGGTCTCCACAGTGAGCTCCAGGCCAGCTGGGCTAAAGGGAGACCCTGTCTCAAAAAGACAAAATGAAACAAAGCAGTTAAGAATGGAGCTTTCAGGCTGGAGAGATGGCCTAGCGGTTAAGAGCTCTGACTGCTCTTGCAGAGGACCCAGGTTCTATCCCCAGCACCCATATGGCGGCTGAGAACAGTCTTTAACTCCAGTTCCGGGGAATCCGACACCCTCTTCTGACCTCTGAGGCATTGCACGACACGGGTGCACAAACCTGCATGCAGACAGTACATTCATACCATACAAAATAAATTTTAAAAAATTAGTAAAAAAAAGAATGGAGCTTTCAGTTTCTCTCCCCGTGAACCCAGTACCTAGAGATTTCCAGGCAAGCACTGTGTAAGCACTGAGCTAAATCCCCAATCCTCAGTGATGCAGCTTTGAAATCCATCTATCTTTCTTTTTCACCACTCAGACTGCATTCTCTCCCTCTACTCTCTCGAAAGAGAGAAGAACGATCATCAATGGCAAGAGGCAGCTGCAGTAAAGCAACAGCTAGAGCCGGCAGCTATCTTTCTAACTTATATAAAAGCACTAGGTAGTCAGGGACAAAGTAAGCTCACAGCAGAACTGGAGTCAGAGGACAGAAGAGACTCCGCCTTCTTCTTGGTATCTTTTTTTTTTTTTTTTTTTTTTTTTTTTTGGTCTGTTTGAGACAGGGGTCTCCCTTAGTACAACTGGCTTGGAGCTCACTCTGTAGACCAGGCTGGCCTTGAACTCACAGAGATTCGCCAGCCTCTGCCTCCAGAGTGCTGGGATTAAAGGTGTGCGCCACCATGCCCCGGCTTCTTGGTATCTTAACTGAGCAGAAAATCCAGAGGATGGAAGAAACTTCCAGACACCATCATAAAATATACAGCACAGCTGGGCGTGGTGACACACACCTTTAATCCTAGCACTTGGGAGGCAGAGGCAGGTGGATCTTTGTGAGTTCAAGGCCAGCCTGGTCTACAGAGTGAGCTCCGGCCAGCTGGGACTACAGGGAAGACCCTGTCTCAAAAAGACCAAAAAAAAAAAAAAAAAAAAAAAAAAACAACTCCAATAAATATATATATATATATAGCACAGCATTGGCTGCCAGACTTCTAGATGCTCTGAATTTCATTTACTTTATGGATCTTGATCTGTGACGTTTGAGGACACAAAAAAGGACAGGACTTGTTTAAGGTCTGAAATACACAAGTTCACTGGGACTTCCTATAAAGAAATCCAATTGCTGACTCTGGCAGCTTGGCTAATCCCCTAACAGTGACCTGGGCATGATGGGGCAAAGTCAGAGGGTACTGTTCAAATAGAACCAAAGGTGACCTAGGCACAGTGGAGCAAAGTTGGAAGGTGCCAATCAAATAGAACAAAAGTTGAACTCAAACTCAACAGAAGCAGCTACAAAGGGATGGAGAAAATACAATTCTAGATGCTGTTTTCAATTCTGAGTAGGCAGAAAACTGCCCTTTGAATGAGACAACTTTATCACAAGACTTATGTATGAAATCTGGGGCAAATGACACCAAACAATTTCTAAATCCAACAACTTATGTGTGTACCATCTCCTGAAATAGACCCAAGCATGATTATTGAAAAACAGACTCCTGGCCCCTACACAAGTACTATATGACATTAAAAACTTCTGGATTTTTGTTGAGAATAAAGCAAACAATGGGCTGAAAAAAGCAGAATGAAAGAAAACTGAGAAAAACCAATTTGAAAAGCAGACAGCTCTTCTTTAAGGGAGTGACACCTGGTAGGTTGACCAGGCTTCGATGGATGGACTCACACTGAAGGACATTTAAGGACACACATTTGACCTGATAGGCCTTAACATATATAACAAACTGCATGAAATCTGGGAGGGAACTATGAGGGTGCAGACAGGGGAGGAGGGTTTAAACATGTTCAAGATGTATTATATAAAATGCACAAAAAGTCAATAAAAATTTTTCAGAGTTCCCCCAAATGATAGAAAACTTTCATTTACACATTTAAGGAGCTTAATAAATTCCAAGCAAGATAAACCCAAATATATATCAGACCAAACTTTCAGAAACTAGAGACAAAGTGAAAATCTTGAAATCAATAAGATGGGATAACTCGGCATGCACAAAGGAGTCTCAGTAACATTATCGGGTGATCTACTCACCGGAACCATAGAGTCTAACAGATCATGTGACAGCATAACTAAAAGGCTTGAAGACAACCCCACCAACCAAGAATTCTATGTCTGTCAAAAATAATTTTCAAAAAACTAATAGAAATTACAGCATTCCCAGATAAACAAATCTGAGAGTTCATCACTAGCAAATTCGTCTCACAGGAAATACAAAAGAGAGTTCTTTAGATTGAAGTAAAAAAGCAAGAGATGATATTTGAATCCACTAAAATCCCCCAAAAGATTAAAATGCCAATAAAATGCTACTTATATAGCATAAATATATTTTGTTTGTAACTCCTTTTCTTTTGCTTAGCTTAAAAGACAATATCATAGCATCTTAATTATAAATGTAAATTGATAATATATAAAAATGCAATTTATGAAAACAGCAACATAAAAGTAGGTGAGATGATGCAGGGTCTGGTGTCACTTACCTTTAATTCCAGCACTCGGATGGCAGAGGCAGGAGGATCTTTGTGAGTTCAATGCCAGCCTGGTCTATAGAGCAAGTTCCAGAACAGCTGGAGCTACAGGGAGACCTTGTCTCAAAAAAGAGCAAAAAAAAGTAGCTGAGATGGAACTACATAAAAATAAGACTATTATACATGATTAAAATTAGTGTTTCCAGATTCATCTCCTCATTCCATGATGGTCAGTGCCCTTCAAGTCCACATTCATCTCCAACTGAAGACTTTCATGTTAACAGTTTATAGGAGGCCTTTGAGTGTTCATTGATGTTTAAGAAAACTGTCCCATAAGTTCAGTTTCCAATCAGCTCTTGCCTTTTAAATGCAAGCTGAGCATCTCCAAACCAGAAATACCAAAACACAAATGGTACCACAAGTGGAAAATCCATACCTGCCTCCATGTAATGGCTCACAGCCAACATGAAGGTGAACTCAAAATGTGTATAAATTTACCTCCAGGCTATGTGTATTAGGTATAGATGATGTTTGGGTTGTTAGGCTCAGCCTTTAAGGGCTGTAACATCTCTTCAGCCCTATAAGGTATATATGAGGCATAAATGACTTTTGTGTTTAGATTTGGATTCTTTCTCTAAATATCTCATTATGCACATGCAAATATTCCAAAATTTTAAAAAACGAAATCTCATATACTTCTAGTTCAGGCATTTTAGTCAAGAGATATTTGACATGGGCCCACTTTTCCTCCAAAGATATTGTTTCCTTACAGGCTTTCCTCAAGTGGAGGCTGTGGCTCTCTCAATATTGACATACTGTGACCTGGGTGGTGGCTTGTGCAGTACCCAGCTTGGCTGCCACTTCCAGATGCTTTGTTTTTACCCTTGTGTAAACTCTTCAGCAGATGGCTTGATTGTTTCTTTAAGAAACAAGAGAATCACTTGGAAATCTACAAAAATTTGGCAAAGGAGCAGGATGCAAATAATTTTAGTTCAGAGAAACCAAAACATTTTTTTTTCTTTGTTTTGAGACAGGCTGTCTTACTCTGTATCCCTGGCTGGCTTGGAACTCAGAGTTCTGCCTCTGCCTCCTGAGTGCTGGAATTTAAGTTGTGTGCTACCATTCCTGGGAAAACCAATAACTTTTATAAATACAAATAACAATCAAATCAAAGGTATAAGAGGAGACCTTGTCATAAGAACACTAGTAAAGAAGAAGCATTGTCACAGAAATGTGTGCCTCCTACCCAGAGGCCTTCAAATTCTGTGTCAGATAAATAAAAGTCTTCTCAAGTGGAAAAAGATATACCATGTTGTTTCTTCTAGTATTGTTTCTGTTTAATTAATTCAGAAAGTTAGCAGTAAGACAAAATACTAAAAGTTGAAAATCTGGATTGTCTAATTTTTAAGTTTACATGTAAATACAATGTTTAAAATAGCAGTGCACATCTTAAAAAGAACTAGGTTGAGCGCCAACTGCTCTTGCAGAGGACGCGGGTTCAATCCCCAGCACCCACATGGCAGCTGAGAACCATCTTTAACTCTAGTTCCAGGGGAATCCGACACTCTCTTCTGACCTCCACGGCCTTGCACGACACGGGTGCACAAACCGACATGCAGACACATACGAAAATAAATAAATAAAATAAAATAAATCTAAAAAAAAAAAAAAAGAACTAGGTTGGTGGAGAGTTGGAGTTTTGTATAGGAGAGGTAATGTCATAAGATACCTCAATTCAAACAGTGTGGTAATGGTTCCCTAGTAGACAGAGCAGTGGAACAGGATAGAAAAATGAAGAAACAGACTCCACACTAGAGAAGAAAGAAGGCTGTGAAAGAGATCTTCAAACCATCGAGGAACAAGCGAGCCATCAGAGTCAGAGCTCTGAAAATCGAGCAGACCAGTTCCTCACTATGTACAAAAAACTCATTCCAAATGGGACAAAGATCTAAATGTTTAAAAAATGTAAACTGAAATTACTAAGAAAAAAAACACAGAGATTTCTTCATAACATTGGGGGAAGTGAAGCTAGAAGCTATGAAAGAAAAGACTGAAATGAGATTCCATTTCACCCCAGCTCAGGAAACAAATAACACAGGTTAGGAGGATGTGGGCGAAATGCTGGTGGAAGTGTCAACTAGTTCAGCCACTGTGTAAATCAGTATGGTGGTTCCTCAGAAAACTGAAAATAGATCTACCAAATGACCCAGTTTCACCACTCCTGGATCTTTGCCTGACAGGCTTTAGGTCAACATACCACAGAGACACCTGCATATTGATGTTATTGGAGCACTATTCACAGTAGCTAAGTTATAGAACCAACTTAGGTGTCTGTCAACAGCAGAATGAGTAAAGAAAGTGTGGTTCGTATGCATAACGGAATTTTTTTCAGCCATAAAGAAGAAAGAAATTATGTTGTCTGAAGGAAAATGAATGCAATTGGAAAGAATAACATTGAGCAAATAAGTTAGTCCCAGAAAGACAAATATGTTTTCTCTCATTTGTGGTTCTTAGGTTTTAATATAGATACATAAAATCCACATACATATGTATAGCATGGAAGTCGACATGAAAGTGTGGAGAAAAACAGAAAGGATCAGAGTTAGGGGTGGGTGAAAGGGAGTGGGTGGAGAAATGTCCTCAAAGCACATCATATATGTGTATGAAAATGTTCTTGTATATGAATATTTGTAAATGGAGAACAACAATAAAAATAAACCAAATCAAACACACAAAGAAAGAAAACATGTTCTAAAAATCCATGTGTTAAAATATAAAGACAGCCAAGAGGGAAAAATATTCACAGCTCACATCAGGACCTAGACTTTAAAAAGTAGTGGTGAGTTGTGTGTGGTGGTGCATATGTTTGGTCCCAATATTCAGGAGGCAGGGACAGAAGGATCTCTGAGAATTTGAGGCCAGCCTGGTCTACATAGCAAATTCCAGGCTAGTCAGGGCTACGTAGTGAAACCCTGTTTCAAAAATGAATAAATTAATACGAAAAAAGTTTAAGAGAATGTCTGACAAAATACATACTTTATTTTAGAGATTTGGCTATTAAATATTGCTAATCCATTATTAGAAGTTGCCAGACAAAAATATGTATGATATATATGATTATCCTATATCATATATATCATATGTATAGATAAATACTATTCATGTATGATTAAGATAACTGGTATTTTCAAAGTAAGACATGATTAATTAAATTTAGATTTAATTTCATTGGTTCAATAAATATACTTAAGTTTAAAACTTTATGAATTAAGTTTAAAGTTAAATTTTTTTAAAGGACTGGCTTTCATTTTATTTTATTTTTATGTGTGTGAGTACTGTCTGCATGTAGGTTGGTGCACCCATGTCGTGCAATGCCACGGAGGTCAGAAGAGGGCTTCGGATTCCCCTGGAACTGGAGTTAAAGATGGTTCTTAGCCGCCATGTGGGTGCTGGGAATCGAACCCTAGACCTCTGGAAGAGCAGTCAGCACTCTTAACCGCTGAGCCATCTCTCCAGCCCCTAAAGTTAAAATTTTAAATACATAGTTTTTTTAATGTTTGTATATGAGTGTATTGCCCGCATGTAAGTACACTTGTGTCATACAATGTCCATGGAGGTAATAAGAGGGCATCATAGCCCCTGGAACTGGATTTAAGGAAGGTTTTAGTTGCCATTGTGGATGCTGAGAACAGAACTCAGGTCCTCAGCATAGAGCAGCCAGTTTCTTAACCACCGAGCCATTTCTCCAGCCCATAAATACACAGTTTTAATAGAAGAAAATATAAAATTTATGATTTTAGACGTTAGTACATACTCTGACGATCCTCCCCAATAGGACATTATTGACACTCTCAGGAGAAGGAGGGAAAGCTGATGGTAGGACCAATGGTATGGCTCAGGCTCTGGGCCACGCCATGGAGTGAGCAGGAACAGCTGAGCGGGGCAGGTCACAGGATTTTTTTTTATTATTTATTATTATTTTTTGTGTACTGTCTTTTTTACTTTTTTATTATTATTTTTTTATGTACTGTCTGCATGTAGGTCGGTGCACCCGTGTCGTGCAATGCCACGAAGGTCAGAAGAGGGCATCACATTTCCCTGGAACTGGAGTTAAAGACGGTTCTTAGCCGCCATGTGGGTGCTGGGAATCAAACCCGGGTCCTCTGCAAGAGCAGTTGGTGCTCTTAACTGCTGAGCCATCTCTCCAGCCTCCAGGCCATAGTTTTTAACAAGCACATATGGGACACCCCCTGGGAGCCCCCAGAAATAACTAGCCTCAGCACAGATTAGAGCCATTAAAAAGATGGGAGCTAATGAGCCAGCTTAATTGGTTACTAATTGTCAATATGACCTCATTTGTACCTACAGTCCTGGGAGACCTAAGGACATCCAGGTTACAATTAATAATGAACTGAGTGACATTTTACATCATAAATATCAAAATAGCTTGGCAATGCACACTCCTAAGAGGTCCGGGCCGTCTTTTCAGAGTGAAGGAAATCAGTAGTCCTGACAGCAGCTCAGTGCTGTCAGGGGCACCGGGGGAAGGACACTGAGCTATTATATGACTGAAAAGCATGGGCCCTTTCCTGATGTGTGTTGCTAGGTCTTGTGATTGGGGCAGTCATGGGACTTTGGATTCGCTCTTCAATAAAGCAGGTATATGCAGGAGACCCCAGGTGCAACCCGAGACCCCAGGTGCAAGCCGACTCCTGCGTTCTGTGCTGTTGGAAGAATAGGCTGCCCACTGCGGCCAGATCCCAGTTACTCTGAACAACTGCCTTCACAACCCAGTCACTTCTTAAAGGCTCCATTTCTCAATACTGATATAATGTAATTAAACATCAACCTGAGTTATGGAGAAGACAAATATTCAATCTAAAGTAGGCTGTATTAGGCTGGGCTTCCCACAAGCAGACTCTGATGTGAAGTTTCCTTGGTTTGGGAAGCACAACACAGTTTGGGAGGAAAAAGGGCTTTGCCCACTCTGCAAGGATAGCATCTATAAGCCCTCTCCTTCCAGGGCAACTGTGCTGGTACTGTTGCTGCATTCATGCCCTCTCTGCGGGTCTGGCCAGGCTCTGTAACTGCTCTGGCCAATGGCCTGTAGTAGACGTTCTACTGTTGGACTTCTGAGCTCAGGACAGAAAGCTGGAAATGTCTGCTTTCTCTCTACTATCTCACTGCCAAACTCATAGCTCAAGCTGGACAACTGACAAGGAAACAGAAGAGAAAGAGAGGTGACATGGAGGTCTTAGGCATGAGTAGAATCTTCCTGGACCTCTCAAACCAGCCCTGTGGCCAGATGAACATAGCCAAGTGGTGACTCCAGCCAACGTTGTATGGAGCGCCAGAATACCTGAATCCTGACGGTTAGAATCGGGGAAAATAACATGTCATTGCGTTTCCAGCCTTACGTAGTGGGGGTGGTCTGTTGCACAGCAATGGATCACTAGAAGAAATCAATGCCAGTAGATAGAAATTATTCATGAGAAGGAAGCTTCATAGGCAACTGGTCTCAGTGTTACTGAAAACTCTGGGAGACGGTATTGAACTTCTCTGAGGCTGTCTCATGGGAGGAATAAAGAGGATGTAGGATTTTCACTAACATCATTAGCGCAGGGTTGCCCTTTGGGGTGTGAGAATAGAGAGCCTGCAGGTACCTAAGGAAGAAGCTGTCACAAACACAAGAACAGTGAGGATCCTGAGCACTCTGGTAGGCAGGACCCTCACAACTCTCATCTCACTTCTGCCCCTCAGCCCAGCATGTATCTACTGCTGAAGCCCGACATGTCCAACCAGGGTAGACTCTGAATCCTTTACTTGTTCCTGCTGGTTCAAGCACCCCTACCTTCTGGAAGTAAGTAGCCTTTTCCTGGGGATACACCACTCCCTTTCGTTGTTCTAACTCCTGTTTTAACTTCGAATGTCATTTGGAACATCAGCTACTTGGAAAGTTTTGGTATTAGCTAAATGTCTTTCAATTACACATTCAAAAACAAAACACATAAGTGATGTTGGCAGAACAGGGTGTGTCTCTTGGTCTCTGGATCTAACTGGTTTACCTCTAGGTCGTGGATTCATTTTTCAACGCTGCTCTAACTCACCATCTTCTCAATTTCTAGGGAGATGGGAGAGATTTTCTCCCAGCATCACAGCAGCTTAGGTTCTGTGCTTGTCTCTGAACTAAACATAGTCATAAGAAAGAATATCCAGGTTGACTCTGGCCAGCATTGTGATGCTCTGGCCCTGAGGTGAGGGGCTTGGTTGGGCCTAGATTGGTGGATGATGGACTTAGTCATAACTATATTCAGGGGCTGCTGTCTAAATAAGGTAGTGGCAGAATGCTGAGGAACCAAGGCAGCAAATGTCTGTACTTGGGCCCTGAACCATCCATCTTTCTGTCATTGTTGTACTGTGTGATTCTTGCCAACAAGATCCTATAAAACGCTTGGGTACTGTAACCAGGATTCATGTGCTTTTACTTCTTTATACGTACTTACCCTCATAGGCATACAAATTAATCAGGTACTCAAGAAATCCTTCTGTGATGAATGAATAAATTTAAATTATCATATAAACACTTAACATTTGAATAAGCACAAACACACAGGAAAAAAAAGGTTAATCTGTAGCAAACATGTTGAGTTTTGTTTTGCCAATTTTACAGAAAAATAACATGCATAAAAGTGCATAAATCATGGTTAATCAACGAATTTTCACAAACTGAACACACTTATGTAACCAGAACCCAAAACAAAAGATGTTATCAGAACCCAAATAGATCCCATTTCCTATGCACCTTCGAGGAACTTCTTGCACCACAGGTTAATTTAGCTTCTCTTTGAACTTCACATTTGCCCGTTCTCAGCACTGTGTACTAGAGTACTATGGGAACAGACCATTCTCACCGCTATGTACTAGTCTACTATGGGAACAGATCATTCTCACCACTATGTACTTATCTACTATGGGAATAGACCACAATCTATCCATTCTACTGTTGATTAGAATTGAAATAGCTTCTATTTAGGAGTTGTTACAAATAATGCTAAATGAAAATTCTAACATGTGCACATGTGATCATGTTTCTGTTGAGTATATGCCCAGGAGTGAAATTGCTAATGTGATAGATGCAGTGTCACCAGGTACTTCTAATTTCTCAGTGAATATTATCAGCCAGAATCTGATTGATGGAGTTTGTAGTTTTGAGTTATATAACCCACTGAACATATTTTGGATATTTTCTCAAAGTCCTGAATACAATAGCTGCCTAACAATACTAAATGGATGAATAAAGGAATGAATGAATGAATGAATGAATGAATGAATGAATGTCACACTGAAGAACCCTGAAGAGTCACAGAATTTGATGAAAGCAAACTTTCTCCTTTCTTAACTACAGCGTGAATTAAACGAAAGACTTTGTGGAGGATTTCCTTCATAATCCCTTCAAAATGAGTTAGTCCTGCTCTGTACTAAATGGATTATGCAGGATTCCCAAAGCAAATCCAAGGGCAATTAATGTTTTAATAAACTGGTTGCTAGTGTATGCAATACCCACAATTCGTCAGGGGGAGGATTTTTGTCATATTTATGAACCGTTAATTAGTTGTTTGTTATTGTCAAACTAAATTTAAAATAAATCCACAGCATCGCTGGCCACTTGGGTAAAAATATCTCAGTGGTAACTGTAATTAGAAAATAGATGTGAACGAACAGCCTTAATTAGTTAGCTAATGGTGATCTTTCCACTAATTGAAATGAGGAGCCCCTATCTCACAGCTTGATAAAATATCTGTGTGAGAGTAAGATGTGAACTCCTTTGAGTGTTAGTAATAAGTCAAAGTATTATTTAACCCTTTCTTTCGGTCTTTTCATACAAACTCATAATGCTCATTGTCAAATAAAATATAAATTAATAAAAGTTTTTAAAATTAAATTTAAATCAAGTCTGGACTTGCCCACATACAATGACTGGCCTTCTGTGACTGGATTTAACTCTGGTCTCTCTCTCCCCTCCAAGGCAGGTGAGCGTCTCGTTTATTTGTCCTCCTGCTGCTCTGGACACTCAGGCTCAGTTTTCTTCATCATTTCTTCTTCCTCCTGACTCTTGAGCATAGTTGTTTGTCAACCTTTATTTTTTTTTCAAAAAAATAGATTTATTTTAGGTCAGACATAGTGAATCACACTGTTTGTTAGTTCCAGCACATAGAAGGATCTCTGTAAGCTCAAGTCCAGCCAGGTCTACATAGCAAGTTCCAAGCTGCTGGGGCTGCATGGTGACCCTGTCTCAAAAAAAAAAAAAATCTATTTTATTCTTGTTGAGGTGTGTGTCTCTGTGAGTATGTGCCATGTGTGTGTAGGTATTCACATACTACTTTATTCTTATTTATGTGTGTGTCTCTGTGAGTGTGTGCCACGTGTGTGTAGGTATTCACATAGTACTTTATTCTTTTTTTTTTTTTTTTTTTTGTCTTTTTGAGACAAGTCCCAGCTGTCCTGGAACTCACTCTGTAGACCAGGCTGGCCTTGAACTCACAAAGATCCGCCTGCCTCTGCCTCCCAAGTGCTAGGATTAAAGGCGTGCGCCACCACACCCGGCATGTACTTTATTCTTATTTATGTGTGTCTCTGTGTGTGCCACGTGTGTGTAGGTATTCACATACTACTTTATTCTTATTTTGTGTGTGTCTCTGTATGTGCCATGTGTGTGTAGGTATTCACATACTACTTTATTCTTATTTTGTGTGTGTCTCTGTGAGTGTGTGCCATATGTGTGTAGGTATTCACATACTACTTTAGTCTTATTTATGTGTGTGTCTCTGTGCATCTGTGCCACATGTGTGTAGGTATTCACATACTACTTTATTCTTATTTTGTGTGTGTCTCTGTATGTGCCATGTGTGTGTAGGTATTCACATACTACTTTATTCTTATTTATGTGTGTCTCTGTGAGTGTGTGCCACGTGTGTGTAGGTATTCACATACTACTTTAGTCTTATGTGTGTGTCTCTGTGCATCTGTGCCACATGTGTGTAGGTATTCACATACTACTTTATTCTTATTTATGTGTGTGTCTCTGTGCATGTGTGCCATGTGTGTGTAGGTATTCACATACTACTGTATTCTTATTTATGTGTGTGTCTCTGTGCGTGTGTGCCACATGTGTGTAGTATTCACATGGGCCAGATGAAGGTGTCAGATTTCCTGGATCTGGAGTTTCTGGCCATGGTGAACCACTCAACACGGGTGATGAGAACTGAACCCCAGTTCTCTGGAAGAGCAGCAAGTGCTTTTAATTGCACAGCCACCTCCCCAACCCCAGCTTCCATCTTTTCATATTACACCCTCTCCCTGAGAGCTGCCTTTGTTCGTATGGTTTCACCCTCCCCCAAATGCTAGGCTCTTTGCCTTCATCCTTAGTCCTCATCCCTCTTGGGCTTCAGATATGCTTATCCCATTGTCTGCTTCCATTTCCTCCTGGACGTTCCCCCCTCAGAGGACTTGGAATGGGGGGCACCATTTCTGACTCTGCTCTGTATCTTCAACCCCTTCGATGATTTCTAGGTACTTCTCAGCCTCTACATGGTTTTGTTTCCACCTGCCTCCCCTGGGTTTTGAGAGCCACTCTGACCTCCTACAGGGAGCCAGAAGAGCTACAGTTCTGCAGAATCAGATGAAGCATAGCACTTCAGCTAAGAATCTCATCCCTGCTGGATGTATTCCCTGCCCTGCTCCGCCCTGCCCTGCCGCCCCCGTGTTCTTACTAGTCCAACTCCTGGAAGCATTTTCACAAGTCACACATAACACAGATCCTCATCTTCAGGTCTGAATCGGCTAACGTGATCCAAGACATACATCAAGCAAAATGCATCATACCTCCTCCAAGAGTTCCTCCTTCTGCATTTCAGCTCTGAAACACAGATTGTTATCCAAGGCATAAAGAAAGCACTGCGCCTTTCCTCATTTACCTGCAACTGTCAACCAAGTGGAACTGTTGGCCTAAGTTCTTGCATTAGCTCCTGAAGGAGTCTCAGTTCTCCATGCCTCTCACACATCTGCTCAGTCATCAGCGTAGAACAATCTAAAGGAAATGAAAAGCAGTCCCAAACTTCTGTTTTGGAAAACTCCAGCACATACCCTGTTAAGTACAGAACAAAGGTAAGTTCCACATCATTTTAATGAAAAGATATCCATGACCTACAGTTCCTCTTCATTTTAGCCATTGCACCTATAAACAGCCTGGCTGCTTACAGCTCCTTAGAAAGCCTCTGCTGTTTGATTTATACCTGGACAGTTCTTCCTCACACTTCCTATTTTAAAGATTTAGCTTGGGCAAGAAGCTACCTTTGAATTTCCCAAGCTGCATCAGAACCCTCATCAAGATCTCTCAAAGGCAAGGGTTCACTTAGTTATGGGCCTCTCCCCCAACCACACCAGTCTGTGTGCTTGCTGAAAGTTAGGAGCCAAGCTTTGTACTCCAGAACCTACTGTTTTTTGTTTGTTTGTTTTTAATTTTATTTATTTTTGAATGTGTATGAATGTACTGTCTGCATGCAGGTTTGTGCGCCTGTGTCGTGCAATGCTGCGGAGGTCAGAAGAGGGTGTCGGATTCCCCTGGAACTGGAGTTCTCCTGGAATTGGAGTTACAGACGGTTCTCAGCCGCCATGTGGGTGCCGGGGATCGAACCCGTGTTTTTAGTACTAATTAAAAGCTTGTTGGTAGAAGAACAAAATTAAACCCCTACCTCTCACCCTGTACAAAAATCAACTCCAAGTGGATCAAAGATCTCAACATGAAGCCTGAAATCCTGAAGGAGATAGAAGAAAAAGTTGGCAAAAACCTACAAGACATGGGCATAGGAAAAGATTTTCTAAATCAGACAGCAGCTGCACAAGAAATAAGGTCAACAGTCGACAAATGGGACCTCATCAAACTCAAAAGCTTCTGTACAACTAAAGAAACAATCAAGGAAGTGAAGAGAAAACCCACAGAGTGGGAGGAAATCTTCACCAGTGATACATTTGACAGAGCATTAATGTCAAGAATATATAAACTACTCAAAAAAACAAAGAAGAAAACAAATGACCTACTCAAAAGATGACATCGTGGTGGGCGAACAGGAGAAGTGGTAGGACTCTGTATTGTTTGGGGATTTCTGGACCTTCTGAGCAACAACTCAGGAGGAAGTGTCCTGTTTCTGGCACTGGGCTTTTTATTTGGCAGCATTGACTTCTGAGATGAGCATTATCCCCTGTGTAGGGGGACTCCAGGACCATGTCACAAATGAATGGATTTCCTTCTGCTTTAGGCATAAATACTATTTCATTTGAATACATGCTCTACTTTCCTTAACATGTATCAAAGACTGGCTTTTGTGAAAACTGCTGTAATAACCATGAGATGAGGATCCATCTTCAACCTGTTGACATAATTTATTTTGAATAAATGCTCAAAGGTGGAGTTGGCAGATCAAAAAAATAAAAAATAAAAGCTTGTTGACCTAACTCTTCCAAAATTTTTCCAATTTCTGCCATAATATCTTATTTCAACAAATATGGAACAAATACATAGAAAGAAGAAAAGATCATGCCTTCTTAAAACCATTGCTGGAGGTGGGCTGAACAATAAATAATTTGGAGGTGATAATGGGACAATATTCAGAGTAGTGACAGAGCAGATGTTTGCACTGAAGGAAAAAGACAGAGAGGTCACAACTAGAGAAAGATGCGGGATCAACCTCAGGCCCCGAATCTTTAATCTCAGAAGAAAATCTGGCCAAGTTGGCCCAAGCGTTCATTGCATTTTGAGGCAATGGAGCCTAGATCGGCACATGCTTGTTAAAGCACACCTTTCCCACCAGTGCTGGTCTAGATGGCAACTCTGGTCATGGCATCTGGCCTCCCAGTTTTCCACTCTGCTTCTTGGAGAACTCAGCTTGGTCTAGATGACCCACAACCATCCACTGCTAAGTTGTGATGCTGCACCCCCCCCCCCACACACACACGCAGCTCTCTAGGGACAATCTGGCTGCAGACACGAGGGAAGAACGTGAATCTGCAAGAGTCTTTTTCTTTTTCTGGGCCGGTGCTGAACATTTGAAATTATATTCACATCTCTCATTCTGGCTCTGACAGATTTCTGGAGAAATCCCTCTATCTATGGGTCTTACATAAAAAAGCATTTAAAGGGAAATATGTCCACTGGAAAGAGTAAATAATGAATGTTGCTGTTTTAGCATGGATGCTGTCTCAGGCTTAGTGAGATGTAGCCGACAAGGAAATTTCTGGAGGGAACTCTCAATCACTTAATGGTGAAAGGGATTCCCAGATGGCCTTATCAGTGACCATGTAAAATTGTGAGATATCTGCACCAACTAATAAATTTGCCTTGAGGCTTGCTTTTCTGACATTTGCTCAAATCCTCAGAGAACCGTGGTTACTGTATATCCCTGTACAGTATTTGAATTCTGAATTGCAATGCCTAGTTGGCTGCCCGCTGGGACAGGAAATAAAACTCCATAATAGAATGTCATTTTTTTTTAAACTCTGAGCATTATTAGTTGCAGTGGTGTTGTATGACAAACTCGTGTTTCTTTTTTCTTCTCTCTCTCTCTCTTTCTCTCTCTCTCTCTCTCTCTCTCTCTCTCTCTCTCTCTCTCTCTCTCAAATGTTTTATTCGTCAGTAAAACTCATTTGCATTGTTGTGCCTTGTGGGATTTGTACATCCCCATACACGATAAAGATGCAGAAGGGAATTAGGTCACTAGGCATGATCTTTTTTCTTTTAATAACTGCGTCCAACCTCCTCCTTCTTAATCCCATGCAGACAAAAGCAATAGAAGCTAAACCTTCCAGCACAGTGATAGGAAAGGCGGGTGAGCAAAGCATCCAGGACTCCTCCTTTCCCTCATCGTGGACGTGGCTAATTAATCCCATGTGGACTGGTCTTATTCAAATAAAGCTATATTTTATAAACTGCTGCCTTGTTTTCTGGTCTTTGTGGTGACCCCTGATTGAGGCAGCTGTGCCATCTTAAGAAGTCAGTTATGACAGGGACGAGTTTCTTTCTGCTAATGGCATCATGCAGAAAAGAATCTGTATTCTATGCAGGGCAAAAACATCCCCAGTGGGCAAGGAATTAGGAGACCATTAGAAGGGTACTAAGGAGAGGCAGCAGGCAAAGTGGGGGCTGGAGAGCAGGTGGGGAGGCTGGAGGAAGCAAGGTCCCAGATGCGAGCCTGAACAGGCAGCAAACCAGAGATTGGGTATCTTCCACAAGCTGGCACCCACGTGGGCAAGTTCTCACAGTGCTAGGTGTTCTTAGAGGCAGGTCCTTTGTAATCTTCTTACTATCTGGCATTTTCTACCCAGGACAAAGCCACATCCACGAATACAGGTCAAGTTGCCAGCTTAACAATATTAAAGAACTCTAAGTTTGTGTGGAGTCTGCATGTCAAGAATTCTCCAGGCATCTCACTCACTCAGAACTCCAACTCTGTGAGGTGCCCTTGCTATTGTCTCCTGTTTTAGACAGAGGAACTAAAGCGTGGGACCATATAGCAAAATATTCAGTATCAGCTGCCAACCAGCACATCCAGGTCTCAGTCTGAATCACTATGACCAAGGGACAGAAGCCTTGAGTGCTGCATGGCCCGGGAACCTGCAAGTGTATTTCACCCTAGCCAAGCTGTGAACAGTATGTGAACATGACCATGCTCCCCATCAGCCTGAAGAATGGTCAGGCACAGTGTGATTTGGGGGCTGGTTGGTCATGTTCATGTTAAAGCAGAAACTGAGAGCTCCCCAACTGTCAGTGTGGGACTGACCACTGAACTGAAGTTTCCAGAAAAATGTCAAATATTCTTTCTGCAAGAGTGGCTAGCTGAGGGCTGGAGAGATGGCCTAGAGGTTAAGAGCGCCGCCCGCTCTTACAGAGGACCCGGGTTCAATCCCCAGCACCCACATGGCAGCCGAGAGCCGTTTGAAACTCCAATTCCAGGAGAAGTCCAGCTCCAGCGGAATCCAAGACCCTCTTCTGACCTCCAGGGCATTGCACGACACAGGTGCACAGACCTGCATGCAGACAGTATATTGATACACATACAGAAATAAATAAAAAATTTACAAAAAAAAAAGAGTGGCTAGCTGAACTTTGACTGGAGAGCTGGAATGCTACAGATCCAAATTATCTCAGGCTATTTCTAGTATCTTTAACAACTGTAACCCACCTACCTACTGTTTCCACCAATGCATTTGAAATCTACCTTGATCCACACTTTTCTTTTGCTTTTCAAGCATAAAAATTTCATGAAGCCATTTCCGCATTGGAACGTGGTATCAGGTAATTCAAATCTGTGTTCTCAGTCATTCATTGATATTTAGCTCAAGAATAGCCTCTCTGTTCCCTTTGGGGTAAGGGCTATGCTTTGTATCAACGCCATGTGTGTGAGGTTCCTGGGACACTGTAGCAATGGCCCACAAACTGGGTGGCTTAGAAAACCAGAAATGTAACCATCATGCTTCTGGAGGCTAAAGTCCCAAACTGAATTGTCCACTGGTCACGCTCAGATGAGATGATGGCTACATCGCACTTTGTCCCTCCCACTTGTGGGGATGGCCATCAATGACTGATGTTTCTTGGCTTGCTGCTGTAAAACTATAATCTGCCTCTGTCATCTCAGGGCTGTTTTCTCCCATGTGTCCAACTTCATGTGGCATTTTCTTCTTTATTTTTTTTTAATTTTTTTTATTAACTTTATTTATTTCTGTATGTGTATGAATGTACTGTCTGCATGCAAGTTTGTGCACCCGTGTCGTGCAATGCCGCGGAGGTCAGAAGACGGTCTCGGATTCCCCTGGAACTGGAGTTCTCCTGGAATTGGAGTTTCAGACGGTTCTCGGCCGCCATGTGGGTGCTGGGGATCGAACCCGGGTCCTCTGTAAGAGTGGTCGGCGCTCTTAACCGCTAGGCCATCTCTCCAGCCCCCATTTTCTTCTTTAAAAGACACCAATAATATTGGATTAGGGCCTAGCCTAATGACCTCATTTTGACACACTGTATCTGCAGAGATCCCATTTCCAAATAAGAATACTAGGTATCAGGTACTAGCATTGGTACTAGTGGAGGTAGAACATACAACTTTTGAGAGGACATCACCACTCAATCCATAAGGCTACTGTGCTGTCTTAGGTAGATTTCTCTAGAAATAGAGCCTAACAGGGGTTTTTCGTCGAATTATTTACTGAGCTTATGTTCCCTAGAAACACAAGGGAGAGAGACAGGGAAGTGGAGGGAGGAGTTAAGTAAGGCCGTAGTCACTAGAAGCTAATTTTAGCTGGATCTCATACTAGAGCCCGAGGTGGCCACAATCTCCTTGTTAAACTGGTTCCATATTTTGAGGACAATTCTCAGGAGAAGCAGGAAACTGCACTTCTCACTGAGAGAAGTCACCTCTCCCAGTGCAGGGCATCTGAGCAGAGCCAGGAAACTGTGCTCTATAGCTCTATAGCTGGGGGGGGGGGGCAAGATCTAGCCACTGTCCACCTCCTTCCCCTCTACTTCTGTCTCTCATCATCTCCCAGATTTATAGTTACTGAGTGAATACTACTTTTTAAATGAATGTTTAAAATGTATTTTCATTTTATGTTTATGAGTGTTTTGCCTGCAGCTAAAGTATACCTGTGCGCGCATTGCCTGCAGAGGCCAGAAGAGGGCATCAGATCCCCTGACACTGAAGTTAAGGACATTTGTTAGCTGCCATGTTGGTTCTGGGAGCCAAACCCTGGTAAGCCAAACCCCTCTAAGACAAGCCAGGGCTCTTAACCGCTGACCCATGTCTCCAAACCCATGAGTACTAGATTCTTGAATTAACTAAGTACTTGCCCACTTTCCCTCCAGCAAATACCTACAAGAAATCTCTACTGGCCAGGTGGCCATCTCAAGAAATTAATCCTAGCATCTAATGAAATCTGAAAACAAGAGCATTCTGTTGATTCCCCTACATTTGACTGGCAACTCCTTGCAACAAATCAAACCATGCAGTAGCCTCTGCAGACTGTCAGGGCCCAGGCTGCATTCACTCTTCAGCCTCCTGCCTCAGCAGCAGTAGAGACAGCAGCATTCAGAGTCCACTGGACTGTCCCCTTTGGACTGCACTTCACATCTCTCTGGTGTTCTGCATTGGACCCTTCACTAAAAGAGCAGGAAAGCAGAGCTTAAGTTCTCAGCACAGCTGGAAGTGCGGCAGGGTGGGGTGATGCCATAGCTACAGCCCCTCTAGTCCTTTTTGAGTGGTTCTGATGAGAATCTGCCCTTCTCTGAGCTCTGGGAAGAATCTAGACTCATCTGGCTGTGGCAAGAACTCATTGTGCTGAGTGTCTCCCTCCGTGACATTCTCTCCCTACTCTGATTGTTTCCCAATCCCCCTGCCTCTTGCTCCTTGTTTCAGATTCAGCTTTCTGGAAACCTCCAGGAAGACAGCTGCCCAGAAGAACATTTTACAGCTAGTTTTTGTGGAAGAATGTAACTACTCACTCAAGATCACTGAGGAGTGTGGCTCTGGTTGACATTGGTGCTGGGTTAAGCGGGTTAGTGGTATCAAAGGTAGAGTCCCATCTTCTTTTCATGCTAGACTCTGCTCCAAATTCCATGTTTATTTATTTTAATGTGTGTATTTTGTCTGTGTGTATTTAAGTGCATCACATGTATGCAATGCCCGTGGAAGCCAGAAGAGGGCATCAGATCTCCCAGAACTTCAGTTACAGATAGATGATCCTTAGCTGCCCTGAAGGCCTGTGCACCAAACCCGGGTCATCTGCAAGAGGTGCTCTTAATCACTGAGCCATCTCTCCAACCCCATCATGTTTGGTTTTTTAAGTGAGCTTAAATTTACATACAGTGAAGTTCATGGTTTTTAGTGGATCATTTAATGGAAGGAGCATTTCCCTGCCCCTAGAACATCTCCTCAGGCCCCCTCCAGTCAAGGCAGCAACTGATCTGGTTTCTGTTGCCTCACATGAGCTTTGTTTGTTCTTGAACTTGATAATAACATACATGTATGCTATGCATTCTGTACTGCCTAGCTCCTTTCCATCAATCTTATTGCATGTATCAGTAGTTTGTTCCCTTCGAAATTTGGCTATTCTTTCTCCTATTAGTGAATACTTGAATACTTAGGTTGTTATTACTTTAGGGCTATTATGAATAAAATTGATATGAGCATTCATGTACAAATCTTTGGGTTTTTTGTTTTTGTTTGGTCCTTTTTGACACAGGGTCCCCCAGTACCCCCATCTGGCCTGGAACTCACTATGTAGATCAGGGTGGCTGGCTGTGAATTCACAGAGATCTACCTGCCTCTGCCTCCCAAGTGTTGGGATTAAAGGTGTACATACTACACCCAGCATGTTTAGGTCTTTGTAAGGTTATATATTTTTATTTCTCTTGGGTAACTATCTGGGAGTACAACCAGTAGCCATGTATTTTGACTTTTAAAACATGTGGTTGTAGAATTTCACATTCCCATAGGAGCTGTAGGGATGCTGCCTTTATCCTCCCTTCTTACCCATATTTGTTATTAGCACATTTTTAAATCTGCATTCTCATCACTGTATGAGATTGCTTTATAAGGAGAACAGTTTGGATCATTGATTGACATACCATCATTGACTCTACCTGCATTATGAGCAGTGTATGTGTCTCACTGATATCTCAGCCTAGTCGGGTTATGCTGTTTCACCAATGGAAAGTTAATGAGCATGATAGATGTAAGAGCATAGAATGACCCTGCCTCTTCACATCTCTGTCAATGCTATGAGAGGAACATGGCCCAAGGAGGAGGGTGATATAAGGAAAGAGCCAGATGCAGACTGCTGTTCACAGCCAAACACATCTTCATCTAGCCACCTTGGACATTTTGATCATAAATGAAATGTCCAACTTAGACATTTTGATTGTGAACAGTCCTTGTCTTCAGGCACTGGGTTGAGATAAACTGCTATGAAGCATTACTGTGGTAGTGATTAATTTCTACCACAGAGGCAGTTGTTCCTGTCAAGCTTGTCAAACTGCCTGGAAGCACAACTGCCCCACTCCAGGTATATGGACTCTGAAAATCTGTGTTTAGTCAACATAGTGAATAGCTGCATTCTAACAATTCCAGGCAAACTTGAACCTATTCAACTCAATATCTATCAAAGGTAAATTAAAAGAAACAATATTTACCAAGAGCTGCTGGAAAGTTCTACCATGCAGTCACTGCCTGAGTCCTCTAAATGTCTCTCCATTAATCCCAGGTGGCAGGTAGATGTGTCTTAGAATGGAATTGTTTTTGCTCCACTGAACAATTGCCACTAGGCCATGCTTTGTCACGACCCTGTCATGACACGCGTGTTTACATCTTGTGTGAATATACAGGAATGATCTGAAAAATGGGGGCAGATGGGGTGAGCGAATTATTTCACATTTCAGCATCGGGGATAATTATGAATCTCCTAAAGAACTCTGAGTTCTTACTACTGTAGGGAAATCCAGCTTGAATTCCAGGCTGGCTTTCCAACTAGCACACCTCAGGGCACCTTGTGGCTGAGGGTCCAGCCCTGCCCCAAGGAGGAGCAAGCAGCATGGCCTGGGTGCATGATGCTGGGTGGGGCAATGGTGTACAGTGGCGTGGAGTTGGGGGACTTATGATTGGTCCTGGGAACTGATGTCATTTAGTTTATAAAAGCAGGCTGTAGCAAGGAATAAATTTGAATTTCATAGTAACATCATCACGGAATTCCTGGCCGTTATTTTTTTTATTAATTATTACATGCAAACAGACTAAGTTAGGCCTGCATTTTGTTCAGGTGGCCAGTGGGTTGGAAAGAGATTCCTTTGCAGATCACCAATCTGGATAGCTGGTGTTACTAGTGGACATTGGCTGAAGGGAGGTCATCAGCCATCAGCCTGAAATTCCTGTCCAGGCTCTGGGCAGGTGAGAAGCCATGGCCAAGGGTGGAACACGTGTCTCATGGGTCCAGGCTAAGGTCCTGAGTTGGAAGTATCATCCAGGCTGGGCTACGGGAAGTAGCCAGCTGGCCTCTGCCCCGAGGGGTCAGCTCCCCACAGTGTCTTCGGGCACTGTGTTCCCATTTCCCCTTAGCAGGGCCACATGGTCCCTGTTCAGCATAAAAAGAAAGCTTCCTACATACTACATTGTATATCGGCTGACTGGATTCTTTCTTTGCACCATCATCACTATAATAAATGTTAGGTCAAATTCTTGACTCACTGGATTTGGCCTTTGAGTATATGTCTTGTAAACCACCTTCACTCTTCTTATCCAAGAAACTGAAACTTTTATTTAGTCTTCTGTTTGCATGTAAATTTTGGTAAACTTTGGTAAATTTGGTTATAGAATATAGTGATCACCATTCCAGGTTCTCTCATCCTCCCAACTGCCTGGTTTCATCATGGCACACTCAGGTCCTCCCACTTGACTACTTTCATCTATTTAGCATCCAAGTACCATCACTTTGTCCTCTTTAACCCAATGAACATGGACTAAGCACACATTGTGTGTCAACCATGTTCTAGACACTGAGATAAACACGCAAATGTGATTCATTCTTATAATCAAGATATATACAGTCTTTTGAAGGAGTCAAAAGACTAAATCTCTGTCTTCAATTATTATATAACTTTGGAATAACATCAGTACTGCCTCCTGGGCTGTTGGAGAAGGTGAGTATCAAATTAGAATGGTATGAAATATAGTGCTTGGTTTTCAGCAAGCACTCGGTGAGTTTTATTATGATTGATATCATTGTAGTCTTATTTCTTGACTATTTCAATAGTCTCTTATGTAATATTCCTGTCTGCAGTTTTTCATCACAAAAACCTGTTCTGAATGACTTTTGTAAGACAATCTTTAAAATCTAACTTCTTTTGCAGAAAAAGGAAGGGAAAGAAAGGGAAGGGTAAAGGTTGGTCATCAGATATTAAGTTACAATTAGATAGGAAAATGATTTCTGATGTCCCAGTGCACAATAAGGTGACTATGATCAGCAATGATATAGTCACTCTTTCATAAAGGTAAGAGTTTTGAATGTTCTCCAAAAATTGAGATAATTGTTTAAGATAAGAGATGTTAATTACGCAATGTGCACATACATCAAAATAGCATAATGTACCCTAAAAATACTTACAGGTATCTTGTACCAGTCAAAAAGAAAATTTAGGACTAGCGAGATTGCTCAGTGGGTAAAATTAATTGCCATCAAGCCCAAAAACCCGAGTTAGATCCTTGACATGCACGTATACATGAATGTTGAAAATTCACATAGGGAATTAAATTTTCCTAAGACTTTTGCTTTCACTTAAAGATAGTATCTGTTTAAAAGTTTGTGTTCTTAGCTGCCTAAAGCTAAAAAAAAAAGTTTGTGTTCTTGGATTCAGACTGCTATTCAAGCCATCTACACCACTGATTCCTTGATATTAAAATAAGACTTCACAGGATGTTCAAATAGCAAGTGAGTCTCAGCCCCGAAAGATCACCATTCATTCCATACTGAGTTATGAGTCCACAATGCAGACTTAAAAAATTGGTTTGATCCTGGTTACACGGCTTTTAATTAATTCACATACAGACATGGAATAAAAGAGTTGGAAACTACTTAAGCAGGTAGAGTAGAATTGTTTTGAAGAGTTCTTGATTAGAATTCCTCACTGTTGGTGTGGAAAAAAGATCTGGCACTCCTACAGTCACCTAACTCAAGGGAATAATTTGTATGGTGGAGTCAAGACACAAAAGAAGCTGTTCTGACAACACAAACCAAGGTGGTTGCACTGGAGACTTGATTCCCAGAGTCTCTGTGGATAAAGGACGAGTTAGCAAGTTAGCACTTCCTGTGAGTCTCACGAGACTCATCACCAGGTTATCCTGTTTGCCCAGGAGTGGTCTGAAAAAGCAAATGTGAGTGCTGGGAACCAAATCCAGGTTCTCTCCAAGAGCTATCAGTGCTCTTAGCCACTGAGTCATCTTTTCAGCCATTCTTACTATATACACATTTTTAAAAACTAGGCTAGGTCAGTGGTATTTTAAGTCATTCAATGATAACTCGTGCTATTTATTTTATTTTATTTTTTTAAAGGCGTGCGCCACCACGCCCGGCATTTATTTATTTCCGTATGTGTATCAGTGTACTGTCTGCATGCAAGTCTGTGCACCCCGCGTGCAATGCCGTGCAGTGTCGTGCAATGCCGCGGAGGTCAGAAGAGGGTGTCGGACTCCCCTGGAACTGGAGTTCTCCAGGAATTGGAGTTTCAGACGGCTCTCGGCCGCCATGTGGGTGCTGGGGATTGAACCCGGGTCCTCTGTAAGAGCGGTCGGCGCTCTTAACCGCTAGGCCACCTCTCCAGCCCCAACTCATGCTATTTAATACTTTCATAAATAAACATTAATAGTTATGAACACAGAAGGTCCCTAACTTAAGATTTCCCCATTTAGCCAGGCATGGTGGCACACGCCTTTAGTCCTAGCACTTGGGAGGCAGAGGCAGGCCGATCTTTGTGAGTTCAAGGCCAGCCTGGTCTGCAGAGTGAGTTCCAAGACAGCTGGAGCTACAGGGAGACCCTGTCTCAAAAAAAAGACCAAAAAAAAAAAAAAGATTTCCCCATTTAAGATTTTTCGGTTTTATTAAGGTACAAAATCAATATGCATTCAACATAAACCATATTTCGAACTATGAATCTGGACCATTTCAGAGGCTGGTGATATGTTTTATATATATATAATATAGCAATTAATAAGCAATATAATAAATAATTTAGTTGCTCCTATATAATTTGAAAATATTGTTAAAACACAGCTCTGGGGCCTGGAGGAGTGGCTCAGTGGGTGCTTGCTGTCTAAGCATGAGAACCCAAGTTTTGGTCTTTAGTACCCACACAGAAGTCAGGTTTAGTGGCATGTGCCTGGAACCCCAGGTCTTAGTAGGGGGAATACAGAGACAAGATGATCACTAGGGCTTGCTGGCCAGCCAGTCTAGTTGAAATGGCAATCCCCAAGTTCAGTAGGAGAGACTGTCTCAAAAATAAGGTTCAAAGAGATACAGGATACAGAGAAACATCGGCCTCTGACCTCTGTACCTCATACACAGGCACACACACAGTGGCATACACACATGCATAGATCTTACCATCCTTCCTCTGACCTCTGTACCTGCATACACAGGCACACACATAGTGGTATACACACGTGCATAGATCTTACAATCCTTCCTCTGACCTCTGTACCTGCATGCACAGGCACACACACAGTGGTATACACATGTGCATAGATCTTACAATTCTTTTGCCAAAAATGTTCAATTTCTTTACCCTTCCACCCTTCCGTTTTGGTCTTAAGTCTCTCTTCATTATATCATCCTTCATTCAAGTCAGGATCTCAACCTTATCTTAAACAAGAGCAATAACTCTAGCACCTTCATTTGTTTCTCACATAGTTAAGAACTTTTAAAATTCTGCCGATCCTTCAAGCCAAATTTACATGTTGTGACATACAGAGAAACCATCCTTGAGTTTCTTCCTATCCTTCCTCTGCCTCCAAATGGAAATATTTGCTTTGTCATCTGCCTCAGAAGAATTTGAAACTTTTCTATGATACAATGTATTTTCATTTTCTATGTTAAATCAGTTGAATGTATGTTTTATCTCCATACATACATGGTAAGCACCTGAGGCCAGAGATTGTCTTTTTTTCATTGTAACATAAATTTATTTATCAATACTTCAACAGATTGTCTTTTATTCATTGTAACATAAATTTATCAATACTTCAACAGATTGTCTTTTATTCATTGTAACATAAATTTATCAATACTTCAACAGATTGTCTTTTTTCATTGTAACATGCTTGTCAGATACTGTTCCAGATGAGGTAGCTACTAAATAAGACATAAATTCATCCACAAATAATGAGCCTATTAGTATATATAACAGATACCTTGGTAACTGTTATTTTTCCAGACACAGGATTCTCCTAAGAGATTATGTCCAACAACATTAGACTTGGACTGTTGACTTCCTTGATGTAGAAGCTTTTGCTGCATAACAAAAGCTCTAAAACTTGGTGACTTAAAAGCAGCTCACCGGGCTGGAGAGATGGCCTAGCGGTTAAGAGCGCCAACCGCTCTTACAGAGGACTGGGTTCGATCCCCAGCACCCACATGGCGGCCAAGAACCGTCTGAAACTCCAATTCCAGGAGAACTCCAGTTCCAGGGGAATCCAACACCCTCTTCTGACCTCCACGGCATTGCATGACACGGGTGCACAAACTTGCATGCAGACAGTACATTCATACACATACAGAAATAAATAAAGTTAATAAAAAAAAAAGCAGCTCACCATGGGCTGTTATGAACTCACATTTGTGGTTCTTTTGCTGCTTCTGCCTGACTGTAGTTAGCTGGGGTCTCGGCTGGCCTGGATGACCTTGGACAGCCTCATACGAGAAGAGCTTGTCAGGTATTGGCAAAGGTGACTTGGCTAACTAGGGCTCATTTTACAGGGCATTCAAAAGGTTCCAAGAGCAACAGAAGAAGGCAGGTACTTTTCAAACCTCTGCTCACATTAGCAAATTGATATAAAGAATTGCCAGATATAAGTAGGAGCATATATTTTATGATATTAATAGAGGCTATGATGTGTTACTTCAAACTGGAGTTAGAAGGAAGCAGAGAACAGGAAATGGCAGAAACTATGAGACTCAGAAAAGAGAGATAGTAAACATATGGAATCAACTAATGAGAAAAACAAAGGAGAAAAAAGAGGAAAGGAGAAATTTCAATGATTTATTATGGGTTTTGTTATTATTCCAGGTTAAACTGCATATTTACAATAAATTACAACCAATCACCAACCCTTAATTTACCTGAGTGAGCCTCTGCTCCCTGTGACCAACAAAAATTAGGACCAGGAGTGGGGTTACACAGAACCAGACATTCAGGAGACAGGAAAAGTGTTCTCAGCTATAATCAGGACAGCAAGAAAGTCTTCATAACTTGGAATGGAAAGCTGTTATCCCATCATAAACAGTAATGCTATGATACATTAAGCTACTGCTGCAGCTACTCCTACAGATGAGGCTTTGGGGGTTGATGAACTACAGAGGGGTTTAAAGAAGAAAGTAAAAACAAGGACTACAGAAGTGTGCTCAGATATACAGTAAATCATTTCTAGTTACTGAAGGATACCGTCTATGTCTGGGTTATGCAGCTAGAGACAGACCTTTGGGAACACAGCCTGCCCCTACCAAACAATGTTCTTCCTGCTTAAAACTGTCCATTTTATCTCATACACTGCTTCTGTTTATTAGACAGTGTTGATGTTTCTTCCATGTACCCTACAAACATTTCTTGCTACTTGTGTTGATTGATTCCCTGGTTTTTCTAACAAAAAACTACTTCTTTCCAAGAGAACTAACTTGAGGCTACTAGACCTAGCTTTGGGGGAATGTCTGCTGAGAATGTATACTTTGCAAAACTGACTATGCAACAACTTGCTTGATTTTGTCCCATTCCCCTTCTCATTTCCTTACTGCTTTCCCTGGGGAGTGTTTCCTTAATAAATAACTTGCTCACAAATCTTTATTTCTGAATCACCTAAGCTAGTCTTGGGAAACTGCAGCAGAGTATCACCCTAGAGTATGCTTATCAAACACAGTTGCATGTTTGGAAGCTGGTGTGAAGAGTGGGGAAGGAGGAGCTTGATTAATTGTGGCCACTTGTTTGGCTTTAGATGAAAAGAACATAGCTCCAGAATTGCCAGAGTGCTTGGCAATTTCCACTCTGGGATCTAGGACCTGTGTGTCAAGACAAGCAGAACCATTTACCCTCCTCAGAATTTGGTTTTCATTTCCAGGAATAAAGAATCCTAATGAAAGCCCTGACATCTTGTGGGAAAAGGACCAGGAAGGGCCTAGCACTACACCTTGCTCATGGTAGTGTACCTTATTAAGATTTTGCTTTTTGTTTGTTGTTTATAAAATTACATATTTTCATGAGTGGGTGAGCAGGCACTATTTCCAGAAAATTCAGAGGCAACATCTTCACAGGCATATTCATAGCAATGAGTCACCAGCTCTTTGTATATGTATATGCTTGTATACATATTTGTGTGTGTGTACCACCTGTATGTATGTGTGTGTGAAGGCCAGAGGTTGATATCAGGTGTCTTCCTCAATTGCTTTACCACCTCATTTTCTCAGCCAACATCTCTCACTGAGCCTGGGCCTTGTCTGGCTAGACTGGACAGCCATTGAACCTTAGGATACTTCCATCCCTGCCTTCCTAGGGCTGAGTCTACAGGTGCCTGCTGCCACACCTGGCTTTTCATGTGGGTACTAAGGAACGAAACTTGGGTTCTTTTACAGCAAGCACTTTACTGAATGAGCCATCTCTAGATTTAGAATCTTTAAAATTTTTCCCTTTAAAAAGTTGTAATGGTGTTTTAAGGTTTTCATTAGGTTCTAACTTAAAAAAAAAATCACTCTGAAGTATCAGGGAATCATTCAGATTTTTCTTCACACTAATTCAGACAGTAGCCATATCTGGTGAAGCTCCCAAACTGCTCTCTTGGAAACAAAAGTGAGCATGTAAATGCTCTCCAATAAGGAGTTAAGGATACGCCAGTCCTAAGAGGGGCAAGATTATAAATTTTAAAACAAAATTCTCTTTCATTAGAATTGGAACTAATTCTTGAATCCCTTTGTGATTAACTAAGTGAGCACAGGCTTAAGCCAGAAAATTCTTCTGGAAGAATCTTTTTTTTTCTTGGTGAAATTGCTTTCTAGTCCGAGGTTATGAGATAGCCCCTCCCCCAATAACACTATGGTGTTCCCCAGCACCTTGTCTGTTTATTATCAACAACAGACATGTATCTGGCAACTACCCTGTGTATCTCACTAAATCACAGGCTGGCCATGTTTTTAATGTTTACTTAGAGAGGATTAATCTGTAAGTGGTTTTCAAGGCCATTGAAAGAAAGACAGCTTGGTTGCATAGGAGGTTTGGAGCTGGAGGGCAAAGGGACACAGACCAAACCACATGCATGGTCACCACCTTGTATCGATCGCTACATGTGGGCATGTGGCCCAGCACAGGGACCTCTAATCCAGCTAAGGCCAAGGGCCAGGGAGACACACCTGTTACAACAGTCCTCAAGGGGGGTCTCATGACTGTGATCCCCAGGTAAGTAGTTAACTTTTTTAAGGAATTACTTTGGGAAGTCTGTGCCAAATACACATCTGGCCAGGGACACATCCTGGCTCTGCAGAAGTCAATTTAGATCTCATGGTTGCCATCTCTCTGAGAGATTTTGACTCTTAATCTCCTCTCTTCTTCCCCGGATGTGCAGTCTGTGGTAGACTCCTTTTATGCTTCCTGGCCTGGCCCAGTCCCTATATTTTTATTTTATTTTATTTATTTGTATGTGTATGAATGTACTGTCTGCATGTAGGTTTGTGCAGCCGTGTCGTGCAATGCCGCGGATGTCAGAAGAGGGCATCGGATTTTCCTGGAACTGGAGTTAAAGACAGTTCTCAGCATCCATGTGGGTGCTGGGAATCGAAACCAGGTCCTCTGCAAGAGCAGCCAGCGCTCTTAACCTCTAGGCCATCTCTCCAGTCCCACCCCTATTCTTTTCTCTGCTGTAAGAACCCTGTGGATTTACCCTTGGGGAATTGTGACCTTGGGCAGAATTCTAGCTGCAAGGACTATAAGAAGCTAGCATGCTAGAAATGCGGGGACGAGGATCCAAAGCTGCTGAGTCTGAGCCCTACTCATATTGCTGTTCGGTTCAGTGACCTTTGGACTTCAGTTTCCTCATCATCAAGATGAAGGCATTGATGCAGAGTGGGTGTTCGGTAACTGGACCTGGGAACCTGCCACATGCTAAGACATCAATCCAAGTTAGCACATACTGTCATCCTTGTCATCATGTGGAATCTTGACAAGAATTCTGGTCAACATGTCCTGAGTGTTCCACAAGTTGAGGATGTGATCATTGCTCCTACAAGTTGACTAAGCAGTGGGAGCAGTGGCTTCTATAAGATAAGCCTATGGCGCATTACATATACAGAACTCCAGGGGCCCCCAGCAGAACTAGTACCTTCTTTCCCTGTATTACTTCCTCACTCCCCACCAGTGTTGTCTGACATCATCTCTAAATTCAAATTCCAGTCTCAGGATCAGACCCTAGAGGATCCTAACCCCAAAGAATCATCTACATCCTTAGAAGAGAGGAAAACGGAGGAGAGAGGAGTGGTGATCAAAGAAGTAAAACATAATTTAGGATTTCTTACAAGTGGGCCTTGACATTTGTATTAGTCACTTTTCTGTTGCTGTGATAAAACCACCATGACCAAGGGAACTTATAAAAGGAAGAGTTTATTTGATGGTTCCAGGGAATTAGAGTCCATTGTGGTAGGAGGCATGGTGGCTGAGACTGGAGCAGAAAGCTGACTTTCACACCTCTCAATGAGCACAGGAAGTCAAGAGAGAGAGAGAGACAGGAGACTGCAAGGCTTGTTAAACTCACTAAGCCCACCCCGAATGACTTACTTCCTCCAGCATGGCCACACCTTCTAAGATTTTCCAGAACAGTGCCACCAACTGGGGACAAAAATGTGAATACTTAAAGCCTATGGGGGATGCTCTCACTCAAACCACCACAACATTTTAGGCATAGTTATATGTTTAGAATAATTACTGTTATATACGATAGTGATCAATCTTTAAATGGCCATGTTTGGGTTATTCTCTTTGAAGCCATGGGTTATAAAGATCTATTGATAGGTAATTCAAGGCTGCATGGATCAAAGTAGGATCTTCAGCAAGGTTCTGGGTGCTCCAATCCAAGATTCCCATCCATGAAGTAGAAGTGATGAAACACTGCCTGTATAAACATTAAGTGTTCCCAATATTTTTTTTTATTTATTTTTAACAAATCTAGACCCGTGTTCCCGCTCATTCCCCCACCCCGCCAGAGCTCATGCATTCTGCCAAACATGCTTTTCATCTCTTAGTCTTTCTCAATATTTTCCATGGGGAAGTTGACTGTTTTGAGCAGAAGTTCACTGTTTCAGTCAGTTCTTTGATGCAGTCTTTTCTGTTGTTGTTGTTGCTGTTTCCAAAATGCATTATGCCCAACTGCTTTGTACAAAAGCTCAGGGGGCCCTACACAAGAAATACTTACAACTGGGTAATTGGCACTAGCATCCACAGATGAGGGATACCATTCGTCGTTTGTTTTTCTGGGACTGTGTTACTTCACTCAGCATGATGTCCTCTAGCTCCAGCCATTTTCCTGCAAAGCTCATGATGTCTTTCTTTACTGCTGCATAGAACTCCATTGTGTAGCCAATACTTTTTTTATTAATTATTTTTATATAAAATATTTTATTGATGTTTTGTGTATTTCATACCTCATTTCTCAGTCCAATTTAGATACATTCTCTTTTCCATGTCCCCCACCTTACCCTAGTTCATGCCATACATGTCTTGTTTCTTTTTCTTGGTCTTTTTTAAAGTTTTTCTCTCCAGAGGTTTATTGTTTGGGCAGAGGTTAACTGCTTCAGTCAATTCTTTGGCCCAGTACTTTTGTTGCTGTTGTTCCCTCCCATTTGTATTGCTCCAAAATATGCCTATATATATATGTCACATAGATACCAAAATTATTACCTCTGAAAATAAACTGTATGTTAATTCCAAAATATATGTAGGAGTTCACATTTTTCTCTTTAATTTTATCTTACTCTAAAATATGAATACATACCGTCCATCCATATACCACAACTACAAAGTCTGAATATAAGTGGTAAGTTAATTCAAGAGCTCATTAAGGGATTCATATTATAACAGCACAGTTTCTTTTGGATAAAAAGAAATCTAACATTAACATTGCTCAGCTTGCCTTTCAACTAGGGATTTGGGGCTAACATCCACAAATGAGGGACACAGTTCATCATTTGTTTTTCTGACCTACTCAAAAGATGGAGTAAAGAGCTGAACAGAGACTTCACAAATGAAGAAGTAAAGATGGCTGAGAAATATCTTAAAAAGTGTACAACATTACTAATAATTAAAGAAATGCAAATTAAAACCACCTTAAGATTTCATCTTACTCTGGTAAGACTAGCTGTGATCCAGAAAACAAAGGATACCAAATGCTGGAGAGGTTGTGGGGAAAGTGGAACACTAATCCATGGCTGGTGGAAATGCAAATGCATGCAACCCATATGGAAAGCAGTGTAGAGAACTCTTAAGAAACTGAAAATGAGCCCACCACCTGACCCAGTCATATATACCACTCCTGGGTATATACCACAAGGCTCATCCTATCACAGAGATACATGCACATCTATGTTTATTGCAGCTCTCTTCACAATGGCGAAGAGGTAGAAGGAACCCAAGTGTCCCTGAAGTGATGAGTGGATAAAGAAAATGTGATACAGCTACACAGTGGAATTCTATGCCCTGGTAAAGAAAGATGACATCATGAACTTTGTAGGTAAATGGATGGAACTCAGAGCCTTTATGCTAAGTGAAGTGTTTCTAATACTCTTAAATAATACATGAGCAGATGTTCAATAACTAATCCTTGTTTTAATATGGAAAGTCACTTTAGAAATAAAAAACTGGTCCAAAAGAGAGCTCATCAACTTCTTCTAAACTGACTTTTCATTAGTGTTCTCTGGAGCATCACTTGGAGTGGTTAATTGCTAGTTGTCTAAATCAACTCAAGCTAGCCTTCACACACACACACACACACACACACACACACACACACAAGGTTAAACAAAAGTCATATTTTGAGCCTAGCATGGTGGCCCATGCCTTTAATCCCAGCACTCAGGAAGCAAAGGGAGAGGAAAGCAGATCTCTGTGAGTTCAAAGCCAGCCTGGTCTATATAGTGAGTTCCAGGCCAGCTGGGGCTACAGGGAGATCCTATCTCAAAAATACCCCAAAAAATCATATTTTGAATCATTCATGTGACAGAATCTCCCAGGGCTGGAATTGGGCCAAAGGTGTCCATTGGCTCAGAACCTGCATCCAGTGTCTTTCTTTGCTTGCCCTAGCTCAACCCTCTGAATACAGCTTTGCCTTCATATACCAGCATGGAGCATGTGTTTGTTCCTATCTGGAACTAGTGGGATCTTTTCCACAGAAAACCAATACCTAGGTTTTACCCTGACTGGACCAATTTGAAGCTATTTGCAAGAGAACTGGGAATGAGTGCTTGTGCCAAAGACATCAGAAAATGTCTACCTTTCCCCCTTCTTCCTTCTACCAGTTGCTCATTCTAGAAAGCTTAACTCCTTCATTTCTTGTCGCTCTTCTAATTCCCAGGACTTTTAATTGACTGTCTTTCTAACACACATTCCAATCTGTCTGACTCCCTTCCAGTTGCTAATATCTTTATCTTGTCTAGGCCATCCCAGGCTTCAGCAATATGCAGAAGACAAAAAGCTCATCTGTTTATTTTTATCAAAGAGGGTGTGTTTTAGACAGTTGTCCATTTTGTAGGTAACATGGTCAAGCATGAGGGACAAAGATGAACTCTACAGAATGCAGAAGTATAAACTTCAGGAAGCTGGGAGATAAAAGGCAAAAGGTTAGAACCACTGAAACTTAAAAAAGCACAGGTGGAGGTTCACAGAGCTGAAATCCTGCAGAGTGTGGACCTGTGTCTCTGAGCAGAAGCAGAGAGGAAGGGCAGGATCCCAAAGTGCTGTGACAACTGCAGATGGATCTCATGGAAGAACTGGAGTTGCTGCCTTGAGAAGTCAGAAATCCTGGCTTGGACAATGTTCACATGAACAGGAAGCCAACTAGAGAGTGCAGGCTCTTTCTCAGGCTAATCTTGTAGCTTCTTTGAGCACCCAGTGTGGTCAGAGCCCACTCTACCACAGAGCTACATATTCAGATCAATTAGGAAGGGTTTATTGTTCAGTTGAGCTTTGTTTCTGAGTATCTCTCTACTGTACAGGTTGGCCTCCAACTGCTGGGCTCAAGGATCCTGCGGCTTCCATTTCCGGAGTAGCTAGGTCATCATCCTGTCCAGCTCAAATTTGTTATTGTTCTTATTTTTTCCACTGAGGATGGTGAGATTCAGAGATACTGGCAGCACTCTAAGATCAGAAAGAAACTAACTTAAACAGTTAGTTTTGGTGTGGAGAAGCTGTGCTTTGACTCGTGGTCTTCTGTCATGGCTAGCTTCACAGAGACTGGGGAAAGTACTGTAAGCTGCACTTTGTGTGCCTGCCAAATACCTCATTTGCATATCTGTCTGGCAGGCCAGGCCGCTGGCCATGAGGGAATAGCTGACCCCACAGCAGACACTGCTCTCATGAACGTGGAGACTGGAGGTGTTCACAGGCCCCAGTTCATCTGGGAGATGTATGACTGCAGCGATCCCTGGGCTGCCATTAGTGCTCGATCTGAAAAGGCCAAACACCTCCTGCCCTGTAAATTGTATCTCATTTCTTTAAAAAATGTGTGTGGATGGAGAAAGGGCAGAGGGATGCAAGGGAGGGGATCTGGGAAGGGGGCAGCCAGGAAGGGTAAATAGATAAAATAAATGGGCTTGGTGCATGCCTTTTGACCATTTTGCTTTAGTCTATTGATTTGGATTTTTTCCCCTACCCTGGGAGTAATCAATTTTGTGGTGGATCGGAAGAATACAATAATTTCAAGCAAACTCTTCAAATGGGTTGTCATTAATTTGCCTTTTGGTGGTCCTTGTTCACTGGGAGTAAGACGTGTTTAGCTTTCTCCAAAGACTATTGGAGGGAGGCTCTGGGGATTTGCTAGGGCTGATTGGCGCAAGCCAGGGAATGCAGACTTGGGAGGGGCGGGGAGAGCTGGTGCAGACTAATGAAGGTGCACTGTTTGCTCATCTTTACAGAGTCACTTATTACTGCTAATTGGGAGGGATAGTTCAAATAAGCACAGAGGAGCAGTTGTCACAGGAGCGTGACATGGTTTTAAAGAGGCCTTCCCAACTCCCTGAACTCCCGAGGCTGCCTGGCTGGGTGCCTGGGCTTCGAAGCCCCCATAGAGTGGAGGCTTTGTCAGGGTGCCCCATAGAAGCCAGCCGTCTGAAGAAACCTGGGTTTGGCGAGCCATTGCAGGGAATCTCAGACAGACACGCAGCTGCCTGGGACACTTAGAAAGTCAACAGCTGACGGAAGGGGAGGACGCTGAGCTTGGCTGTAAATGGACTTGAAGATGTGATTGGAATTAATTTGAAGAACATAGTTAGAGGTTGTTTTCTTTAAAGGGCCTAATTGGTTTGAAGAACATTCATTTGTATGAGTGCTAAAATATTAATAACCTGACATACATCTCCTAGGATTTTGCCATTTTATCTTTTGCTTATTTCCTCTGTAAGAAGACATTAATTTCCTCTCTGTTCTATTTAATAGACATGAATGACCACACTATGCCCACCCCACAGTATGGCCAATATTTCCTTTGATCACATGTATGCCAACCAATTAGTGATTAGTTATTACTTTCAAAAGTCACCTGGATTTTCCTGATGTCCACAAAGAAAAAAATCATGATTTCCCCCAATTCTTCTTTCTTCAGAGGAGTGAAGTGCTTATCATAGGCCAGGAGCTATTTTAGACATAGGTGAAATAGCTGTGAATGAAGGAAACTAGGTGTTGCTTTGAATGTCCATTCCCATAGAAGGAGAACACTGAAACTGAGCAGGTGATGGTCAAGGTCACCTCAGATGAGGACAGTAAATAAGGCCCTGAGTTCATGCCAGTATTTCCCTTGGGTTTTCAGACTTCTATGTTTATCTCTATGGAAAAGAAGATAATTCAACACTGGCAATGGACATAAGGTAGAGCTCATCATGTTGAGGGAATCCAGGATAAGACTAAATTCAGTTGCCTGATTTTAGGTACATAAAATATCTGGCTTGAAATATTATCCCATCCCATGCGAGAGATTTCCATGATATATTGTTGTAAAGCGAGAAACTTATCGAAAGGCGGATGTTTAGAGCTAAGACATTGGCACCTTTCTTTTCTATAATCAATATTTCCTTGCCTGTCACTTAATACCCATGATTCATTCTGTTTAAGAGGCAAATGTAAAAACCAAGAGTCCAGTCTTATAATGGACTTCAAGGTCATAGAGTATAAGGGGATGCTGAGAGTTCATATGCGATTGAGATGAGAGCCGATGGGAGGATTAGGTGCAAGTCTGCCTCATCTTTGCTCTGTCTTGATTCACAGTTAATCTTGTACTTTATGCACAAGAACACACAGTACCATCATCTCATACCCATGTATCTGAATGGAAAATTGTAGCTGATAAATGGACCTTGAAGAGTAGCAATTGCATCATGTACTTATGACACTCAGAGATGGTAGGAATCAAGATTTTTACTTTGAAAGTACTTTCAAGTCACCTTCCCCCATGGAGACAGCAGACCTGAAACAGTAGTCTTGGTTGGTTGGTATGAAATTTATATAAATCCGTTCCTTCAAACCTTTGCTTTGTTCTGAAATTTAAGTGGGAACAATGAGCCATTAAATCAAAATAGAGGCTAAGCAATCAAATGCTTTCCTGGAGAATGTAAGCCTTGATACTCAGCAAGAAATTAGGGTTGAGTTTCTCAGCTTGGAAAATAGGAAATTATTTTCTGGGTGATACATTCCATGTGAGATTTCCTGTGACATATTAAGAATGAATTTGTTGTTCATTGTACCTTCCAAGAGACTCCAACATAGGGCAGACAATGTCCCCTTCACTTCTGCATGAATGCATTCAGTTCTTTTCTTCACATCTGGAAGTCATTTATTTTGCCCTGAGACATCTGCAGGGGCCACCAACATGTGATAGAGGCAGGGGAGCTGGCAAGCATGGCTGCCTCTTAGCCTGTTGTCTCTCTTGGCAAGGCCTGGCTTTGTTGGAGGCAAGTGGAGAACGTGTCTCCTTACTGGGTGATAAGGACATGGTGACAAATTAAGATGACGGTTGAATAGGATTTTTGAAAAAAAGAACTCATATTGCTAAAATCAATTCTAAAAGGAAATATTTGTCTCAGCTCTCTGCAGGATTCCATTATTAAGGGGCCTAAGCAGAAAGCATCCTCCTGCAGAGAGAGGTGTGTGTACATATGTAGATAGAAGACATGGAAACTTTATTATCTTTTTCTTTTTTATTTGTTTTTTTGAGACAGGGTCACTGTATAGCCCCAGCTAGCCTGAAAGTCACTCTGTAGACCAGGCTGGCCTGAACTCACAGAGATCTGCCTGCCTCTGCCTCCCAAGTGTTAGGATTAAAGGAGAGCGCCACCACACCCGGCTTAAAGACAGTTCTTAGCCACCATGTGAGTGCTGGGAATTGAACCTGGTCCTCTGCAAGAGCAGTCAGCGCTCCTAACCACTGATCCATCTCTCCAGCCAGGAAACTTTATTATCGTAAACAAGTCTATGTGATGGTTCTTTGATTTCTCACTGGTCAGAAGGAGGCCTTGAGAACTTGCCACCAGCAAACATTGGGAGTACATAGCAGAAGCACCCAGGCAAGAGTATATGTTGAAGAAGCCAGCTATAGATTCAACGCCCTGCTTTGGCAGAGAACAGAGTGAAAGAAGGCAGCCTGCACATCTATGCCACAGATCAATGTACAGCAGGGCCAGAAAGATCAATGTGGGATGAAGGACGTAGGACCCCCACAGCAGCTTCCCGCTCCTTGGCCTGAAATGGCATTGTGAGAATTTTTGGTCAGCAGTGCCCTTCCCCAGCAGCCTTATTTCCCATGAAAAGGCCCCTCTGAAGAACACTTCCTGGAGATGCTAAGTAATGGGGGATATCTCCAGTGCTCCTGGTAGCAAGAAGAGAGCACAGAAAGGCCATTTCAGGCTAAAGGTTAGGAAGGGATTGCCAAAGACTGGCTAGACCTGTGATGCAATTTTTACCAGGGCCTGTCCCTCTGAGATCCCAGGAAGGACTCTGGATGGCTGAGGAGAAGACAATTTTTTCATGAGAATGGGTTCCAGTGAAGTTAAATCCTTCCAGGCCTTTGCAGAGCACACTCAAGGAGGGAGGGCCAAGGGAGGCTAGAATCCAAGATAAGTAAAGGAAAAGCAGTGACAGCAGTGGACTAGAGAAATAATTATGGAGTCAAGGGAGATCAGAGAGAGGATCACACTCTGGGGAGTCAAGAGATAAGACACTGAGTTTGGTCCACATGGCAGTGAGAGTGCCATTAGCCCAAGCTAATATGATGATGTAATAGTGCACAGTGTTAGTAACTGAAGTCTTATACTTGAGATACAAGAGTTCTTTCTAGCCTGATCCACGACTGCATCCAAGGAAAGAAGACAGCGCAGGAGGAGGCTGAGAAACGGGAAGAGAGAGTTGATGTAGGCTTGCTGTAAGCCTTACTGGGGAGCCGCAAATAAATGCATTTGTTTCTTCAACAAGTGCTGACTAAATATCTGGGAAACTTCCATGAACCAAAGACAGATCCTGTCCCCACTGCTCTTCCATTCCTCGGGAGAGAGGGAAAATGGCAAACAATAAACAGAAACAAAGCACAAACCTCTAAGGGGGGTCATTCATCAAAATAAAACAGAAGTAGGGGACACAGGGAACTGGGCTGAATTCAAATTTAGCAGGTTGATAAATCATAGCCAGGACAAGAAGGAGATTAGGGAGTGGCCAGCTAGGCTCCAAGGAACCTCTTGTGGCTGTTCAGTAATGTCCTTGCTTCTGGTAGACAGCTTGTTCATGGCCTGTTGGAATGAAACTTGTCTGTATCCTCAAGAGTCTCTTTTATTCCTTAATGATTCATTCTGATAAGTCAGCACATGCCAGAGTGCAGGAAAGATTCATTGAGAAAGTGGAATAACATTCAGGAAGCCTTGAAGATTCCACTGGAAAGGGACAGAAACAACATTATAAACCTGCCACTGAGCCAGGCATTTACATGGCCGTAATCTCAGCTCTCCGAAGGTGGAGGCGGAAGGATCAGGAGTTCAAGGCTAACCTCTGTTATATAGTGAGTTTGAAGCCACCCAGGCTACAGGGGAACCCATTTCAAAAAAAAAAACAAGCAAATAAAAACAATCACCTGTCACTGAGCTAGCACAAAAATAAGACCCTTAACAGAAGTGGTTCCTTCTAGTTCAGATGATCCCCGAAAGGCAATCCAGACAAGCTTTAGATATTTACTGGCCCTATTTTTATTCTTTCTTCCTTTTCTCCTACATTCCATAGGTCTCTCCCTTTCCTCTTTTCCTTCTTTCCTTTCTGATTAGCTATATATCCTACTGACCATTCCCAAGACTTAACCTCTGTATGTGATACACTCTTATTTTTATTTTTTCAGGTTTATTTTATGTCAACCATTTGATAATTACATTGCATATGTTACCTTGCATATTAACATTTTTTTCTTGGCAAACGTTCTGTTAATTGCTATATTCACTACAAACAAAGTTGAATTTTCATAAACCCAGAAATGGATAAGAACTAGAAAGTTCTTACATTTTCAATTTTCTGAGATTGCCTTGATTGAAAAGGTGCTACTGTTCACAGAAGGTGAAAACTTCCTTGGTTCTTGCTTGTAAAATAAATTATATTTGAGTACAGGACTATTTGAACTCTGTTTTGTGACTTTCAAAATGTGTCATTTTGTATTTAATAAAAATAAAACATTTGTAATGCATATATTTTCTAGGGAGAAAAAAAAGTGCTTTTAACATTACCATACACTAGAAGTTCAAACAATATCTCCCAGTCTACCATTCACATACAGAATAGTCTAGAAATTGGTTAATGACCAGGTGGCTTAAAACATGTACCCATGGCAGAAGGGTGTGTGTGTGTGTGTCTGTGTGGATGTGTTCATGTGTGTCATTTTCAATTTGTTTCTTTTATGCATCCTCAAGAATATTTGAGCTTTTCTATATGTTTTAGAAGTAACTCCAAAGACTAACAAACATTTTCAGAGGCTGAGATTGGGTCCCCAGACTCCAATGTCTGCATTCCCACAAGTCTTTGTTCCTTTGCTGGTAAAATCTTCATTTTATGGGAAAGTAGAATGTTTTTGTTTAGTAACATGGTAACGGTTCATTCTGTAGGTATCCAGCCAGTTTAGTGGTCAAGAGTGTGGGCTGAGACACTCAGGAGCTTAGAGTTGTAGTTCTAAATGGGCTTCCACTCCATTTTTTGACTTCTGTTTTTATAACCATTGCCCTTGTGGGGCTCTTAGAAAAATACAGACTAATCTTGATTTAGTGGTGCCATAATGCTGTGTAGGAAGCATGGACAATCTGAGCCTAGCTCATAGGGAGTACATAGTCCCTGAGTTTATGTAAGTTAGTTAAGTCCTCTCCTCCTGTTGTAACTATCATCATCTCTGCTTGTGTTCACTCATCAGGGTAACACAACAATCCACCTACCCCATCCCATAACAAGCAGCTGGGGAACTAGAGGAAGCCTGTGTCCCCATCTTAGCCTCCCTTCGGGTGCTCTCAAGCCTTCTGGTCCATTCAGCACTGCCTCACACCCTTTCAAAGTTCTAAATGAATATTCACTTTCTTCTACATCACTGCACCACATGTATTGCTTGAGTCTTTCTTTATTTCCAGTGTCAGCATGTCTGATTATGTCATAAACTTTGCTTCCTTGTGAGAGGAAAGGAAAGCAAAAATGGCTTATGGCGAAAGGAAAATATTAACCAAAGTAGATTTGATTGCAGACCCTCTCTACTGAGGGAGGGGGCAGCTAACAGTATCTCCAAATCTGGTCCAATTCCCAAGAGCTGCTCATATACTGTCTGGATTCTGGATGCTAGTACCATATTTCCTTGCATCTCAGCTCCTCCCAACTCTTAAACATGTTTAAGAAAACATCATCTACATTACAGATGTAATAGTTACTTTTGCATCATGTGGCAAAATACTTGACAGATCATTTAAGGGAAGAAGGATTTGTTTGGGCTCAGTTTCAGATGGTTTTAGTCCATCCTGTGAGAAACACATGGGGGGACAGCTCAGTTCATGGTGCGGGGGAGGGGGGAGCCTGTGGCAGATCAGATCATTACAGCAAATCAGAATGTAGGAAGCACTACAGGAATCAGAGCCAATTTGTAACCTTTAAAGGCTTACCCCTGGTGACCTCTTCCTGCCAGCTAGACATACCTTATAAAGGCCTAACAAAAATAGTGCCCCCAGCTCGGGACCAAACATTCAAAACCTGACCCTTTGGGAGATAGTTTAAATTCATAGCATAATGAGATACTATCACGGGGATTAGATGAAACTCTCACGTGCAGCCCAGTACATAGTGGAGTTCAATAAGTGGTAGTGGCAATAGTGATACCGAATGAACGGAAATAAATTTTGATCATTATTATTTTAACAGTATATTATATTTAATTCTGTATATTTCTGTGTGGGTATGTGCTAGATGAGCACAGTTACTTACGGAGTCCAGAAGAGAGCTAGAGTTACAGGAAGCTGGTCCTGGGAACTGAACTCAGGTCTTCCGGAAGAGCAGTACACACTCTTAACTGCTGAGCCATCTCTCTAGCCCCTAATTTTGATTACTGCTAATGTTATTGTTTAATTCAGTGCCATTTCTAGACCTTCAAATTCAATTTCAACAAAAATGTATTGAGTGTGTACTGTGTGCCAAGCACTACTGGGCCAATGCTGTGCACTAGAATTTTCTGTGGTAATAAGAGTATTCTACATCCACGTTGTCCAACATGGCAGCTACCAGGCCTTGTGGTTCCTGAACATTTGAAATGTGCCTACTGTGACTAAAAAAAGCTCAATTTTTCATTTATTTAATATTCATTAATCTTAAATTTAAATAGCCGCATGTATCCAGTGACTACCATTTTCAGCAGTACGGGGCTGGACATGGGATTTGGCAATGGCTAGAACAGCCAAAGAACCTTGCATTCTTTTTTAAAATAAAAAATTATGTGTGTGTGTGTGTGTGTGTGTGCACATGTGTATGTGTATGTATATGTCTGTGTGTGTGTTTGTATGTCTGTGTGTCTGTGTGTGACACCTTGCATATGGAATTGGTTCTCTCCTCCTACCTTTGCATGGGTTCTGGGGGATGAAGCTCAGGACATAGTTTCTGGGGATCAAACTCAGGTCACCAGTTTTACCTGGAAAGCACCTTTACTTGCTGAGTCATCTCACCGGCCCCAGATCTTTTCTTTCTTGAAGCTTACATTCTATGATTTTTAAAAAGAAGCAGAGACAGACAAAAAAGTAAAATGCATGGTCAGATACAGGGAAAGCACAAGAGAAAAAAACAAACAAAAATCTAAAGCCAAAATGGAGTTAGGAAAGGTCAGCATGCTAAAAGGAGTGAGTGCTGTGCTCAACCTTCGCGCCCAGTGCGCGTCCTAGGAAGGCAGACCTCTGAGACTTTATTTTAGTGCCTCCTGCAGCAAACTGTAGAGTCCAGCAAGCACCTCCTTTGAATCCATCTCTAAATCAGGTGTCTGATTTGGATGATTGCTTTATCCTTCTCAGCTCTGTGCTCAAAACGCACCACTTCTCACTTGCTGCAATAATGAGGAATAATGTGTATCTTAATGGAGCTTCTCCATTAAAAGGTTTTGGAAATAATATATAAAATTAATGGTTTACAAGAATAGTTTTAGACACTTGAAAACACAGCT
This sequence comes from Rhizomys pruinosus, assembly GCA_009823505.1. Taxonomy (NCBI): domain Eukaryota; kingdom Metazoa; phylum Chordata; class Mammalia; order Rodentia; family Spalacidae; genus Rhizomys; species Rhizomys pruinosus. The sequence continues at coordinate 664,120 of VZQC01005304.1, read as the reverse complement.
AACCTAAAGACCTTCAATGCACCATGAATACATTCATTCCCTGACTAAAAATGAGTCCCAAAATTGGTTTTGATTTTTATTTAAAATTCAAATGTCTGATCTCCTTAAATTGAACAAATGATATTTTAAAATATCTCTATCAGCCTCCAACATCTGCAGATTGCGATTTGCATTTTGAAATTGGCTGCTTGAAATGAAGGAGACTGAGCGCTGTCATTCTTTTTCCTCCCTTAGGTTATTTAATGAAATGCGAGAGGTCAATCCTTTGTCCTTAAATTAGTTCCCATAAAAATCTTTTTGTACTTTACAGCTTGTTATGATGTCTTAGGCTGAAGGAAACGTCGCCATTAATTACATCTTTGTTGAATATGGATATCTATTCAGAGTTAGTTGAACAGTTTCAAACAAAATTAGCATCTAGTGACATTAGGGCCAGCTTTGGCTTGGTTATCAAGAATATTTTTCTCTTTTTTCCCCCTTTTCTTTTTCCTTTAAATTTTTTTAAATAGCTGAGAGAATGCTGTTCTGCAAGTGTGTATTATCTAATATATTCATTCAGCTTGCAGTTGCTACTTTTTCCAGATGAAGATGAGCTTAATTGAGGTTGTTCTTTTAAGTTTGTAGAGCCCTTCAGAACCTCACACAAAAGCATGTAGAGGCTTTTCATTTGTCTTGAGTATGTTTCAGATGTACAAATATTATTTACTTTAAGCTCCAAATCAAAAGGTGTGCTGTAACTGTGTTAAATAAAACATTAGTCAAGACTGAAATATATATAAATTCAAAGCAAGCCTTTTTTTTTCCCCCTCACTATCAAAATCATTTATGTGAAGGGAATTCATTGAACGAATTTTTTAGGATTCGTACTGGGGGAACTGTTTAACAACACACTTCAAACAAGCAAGCAAGCGAGCACTTAATGAAGGAATTTATTCCTAGTCCCCCGAAGATAAATATTACAAATCCACTCTGCAGCTACACTATAAAGTGAGTTTCCCGTGGGAGGCTACCCTAATGGGTGAATATGATGGGGTAAAACCTGATTTTGAAGAAATGAAGTTTATCGGTGGGATCTAGCCAAGCATGCACATCTAAGGGGGGAATTTTGAAAAAAATAATGAAGAAGTACAGCTCCAGGCTCAGTTCTATTCAAGCCTGTTTGTAGGATGAGGGCGAGGAAGGCCGGTGGAAAGATTCCATTCTGTGAGCATCCAAATCAAAATATCAGAAATTTTAGTACATCCTGGGCAATGTGGAGAAAACATTGTGAAAAATAGGATAAGATCTCCTTTTGTTTTTAATAATAATGACAAAAATCCTCAAGTACCGCACTAGCAAAAGTAGATTAATTGGTTTAGGAATAAAATTCTCAAACAATCCAGTGGAAAATTATTCCCTATTGTTGGGAAGACAAAGGGTATTGGGTCTTATTGTTCTTCTGTTGAGGGTCTTGTATAATATCTTTAAACCATTTTTGTATGAATTTTCCTTTCTTTCATTTTTCCTCCGTCTCCTTCCTTGAGCGTAGAGCCGAGTGTGGCTTATTGTTACACACTCCCTGGGAAGAGGCGCTAACCTTGTATCGCTTTTAAGTGTAATATACATTTTTCATTTTAAATGGGGGCTCATAATGGCATTGTGTAGGAGGGATTCCAGGCCTCCCTGGTTATCACCATGTCTCCTTGAGCTGTGCTTCTGGAAAAAAAAATGCGAAGAAGGTAGCCCTGTGGAATGAATAAATTCTGTAGCCTGCCTGTAATTATTTATTAAAATAGATTAAAGAAATAGACTAAAAAGGAACCTGCCACCCATGTTAGAGATAGCATAATAAGAGTACATAGAAAGGGAAAATTAACACCGGGGAGGAAAGAATGTCAGATATGTGTGCTCAATAATAGCCATCTCTCTGCATTGTTGGCTCACAGGCAGACACACTCCTGGGTTTTTCTTTTGGCGGGGTGGGCTGTGCTAATGAAAACGTGGGTGACTAATACGGATGTGTATGTCTCTAATTAACATTAGAATTGAGTGGTAAACATAACCAGTAGAGAATTCAAGAAAGAAATGGGCTAGAAGGCAGTGTATGGGGTGGGGGGGAGAAGAGGCGGGGTCCAAAGAAGAAATCGGTCAGCCCTTGTTCAGATGGGTTTAATTTTGTCACTTGAGTCAAAATTGGAAACCCGTTTTCTAGTACAATTGCTTCTGTGTTTAGTGGGGGTTGCAGGCTCCTTTTATTATGGGAGAATTTTACAAACTTAGCACCTCATCATCAAGCCATCTTGGGGGTCAACTTGCCACTTGTGTCTTTAGCTCTTACGCAAGTACTTTTATAGTGTCTTCTAATATATAAGATTCATCGTGGGCTCTGAGAAGAGCTTTTAAACTTAATCCCTCACAGAAGTACTCATTTGTTTCTTCATTTTGAAACCGTTACTTTCTGTTAACTTTCATCAGATGGGATAGATTTCTTTACCATAGCTTCAAGACAACAGAGGTGTGTGTTGGTTCTGTGTTCTGTTTTGTTATATGGTAGTTACTTATTTGCAATGTCTGTGGGCTACAGTAGGAGAAGGAAGAGGTTTTTTATTATGGATGTTGATGTTATTCATGTATTCCTTTAAAGAATGCCCAAGTATATAACTTGAAATGCTATTTGTGGACAGTTGCCTTAAAAATATTTCAAATCCTATTTAAATGATATTTAGCAAAAGAAAAAAAAACCCTGTCATCTATTTTTTAAAGATATGCCAACATTCATTTTCACTGTTTTATTCTGGCTTTTTCCATGGTATTTGGATAGAATAATGTGTCATGATGTTTATGTATGAAAAATAGAATACAATGCATATAATAAAGCTTCTAAGAAAATGAACATTTTTGTCTCTTCTGGTTTGGGAAATGATTTAATCAAAATAACAGAATGATTCATTGGGAAAGCTGTGTTATCTGTAAAAACAATCAGTAATTTGACTTCCTTTTGAATGGATAGGGTTAATGGAACTGAGTTGCTTTGAATTCTGTTAGCCACGGGAATACACGCAAATTCCAGCAAAGCTCATGTGCGAACACTGTACTTAACCAATTTAATGAAGAGTGTGCTTGATGGAATATTTAATGCTTAGCCCCAAAAATTGGGCCCAAAGAAAATTTATATTTACAGTATAATATTGACCTCTCCTTGTTAATTTGTTAGAAAATTTATCTTTGTAAAACAATCAGATTTGGGAATGGAGGGCCTGGGAAACATGTGGGCAAGTGAACTGAGAGCCCGGCTGCCAGTTACAAGGTTCAGAGAATGAGAGAACTTAGGAAAATGGATAGCCGGAAATGTCATTCCAGTGAGTCCCTTCGCCACATCATTATTGTCCAGGAACAGTGTTCATTAGCTTTACCAATATTGTACTTCTGTTTATCTGTCCTTTACATCTTAGCAAAGTAAATCATTCCTGTTCTTTCCAGATCAAGTCCCTCCCCAAACCAACATTTGCTACCTATAAACAAGAGGGACGCTCCAGAATAAGTGCGATAGCTTAAATTGAATCTTCCTCCTAATGATTTAGTGAATACTAGCACACATTTTTGCTTTGTTGTTTAGACTCAAGAAGGCATAAAATCTCCGCCATCTATTTATCACGTAGTTACTTTAATATAAACATGTGTCCATTTAGATGAAGTGTTTTCATTATTAAGCTAATTCCGAAGTGTCTCAGATAGACCATGAGAAGGCAGAGCTCTGGCTAACGGGACCGAAACCAGCCTCAGCTCAGCCCGCTGTCAGATATGTCTTCATTAGGTTTTGTCATTCACCGGTGGCAAATGCTGTGTAAATGGAATGACGATCAGGCCCCCTTGATAACTTGTCTTATCTCATTAGTTTTCACATCAAAGTTAATCAGCAATGTGAATTGTAATTGCTAGAGGAGACAATGCGTAGATCCACTGGGCCTTTTTTTTCTGTATGGCATCTTGAAACATCAGCAGGCTGGTTGGAGCAGATAGGCTCGGAAGGAAAATGATGTGGAAGGCATAATAAGCAAGCTGCTCAGAATTAATGAGCTAACCCAATAAGAAAAGAATGGCCAATCAATGTGAGTTGGGCAAATATAATTTAGAAATAATTGCTTGATTGGTTGCCTATAGTAGACTGATTTGACCACACACAAGGATTAAGAATTAAGATGTCAAGGCAAAAAATAATTTGGCAACTGAGGGCATGTAATTTTTTTGTGTCTTTCCCTCTATGATTGAAAGAGATGGGTGTTTGATATGCTGTTTGCTAGAACGAAAACATTAGGCACCCTCTTGTTGTCTTTCTGTTCCCCGCACAATACTTATTCAGAGCACAGTTGTGGTACTCCTGTACAGGACATGAAGGAGGTGTGGATTGAGAGGGAGGGAGGGAGGGAAGAAGGAAAGGAGGGAGGAGCGGGGAAGGAGAGGGAGAGAGAGAGAGAGAGAGAGAGCATTTAACATGGTTATGGCCAAAGGATGAATGGGTTGGTAGGCAAGGTGTTTGCTTCTATTTTGAGTTTCAACTTCACCAGGCTGGTGAAGTGATAGGTGTGGAGATTTGCAAAATATGTCAGTTGTGAGTGGTAGGTAGCCCTAAAGAGTTCGGCTCACACCCTACATGTTCCTCATGCAATTTTTCCCCACAGCTATTCACCAATTAGCAAAGGGCCCTTGCTGTATTCTTCTGTCTAAACTATGGGAAGGTTCAGCCAGAAGGTAAATTTGCTTTGATCTACATTACACCTAATTGAGTCACAAGCAATGTCTCTATCCCAACATCAAGAAATGTGAAAATGTTAGATTATTTCACTGGGGATTAAACCTAATTTTCGCGTGTTCTGCATTAACCTATTAGGCTAGCTAATCTGCATTGCTAATGTGACTGAGGCAGCTGTCACAGCTAAAGAAAAACATGATCATGCAATCCTTGAATGAATGATTCCTAGCCTGATTAGTCTTAGTGAAGTTAGCTGAGCCCTGGTGATAAGGAAGGAAAATTCCCAGGTTGCCAATAGCTTTGAAAATTATCAGACTGTAGGCAAAAATACACCTCATGATTCACAGGCTTCGGTCCAAATGCCGAGTTGAGTGACATTATTTAAGACTGACTAAGGCTAACTCGAATTGTCACTCGCATAAATGTTTGTGTTTATTTTAAGAGACTAATGTAATGGATGCAGATTTAAATGCTAATAGAAGCCAGCCAGACACATAAAACCCCAGGCGTTGTTACATTGTTGGTCTTTTATTAACACAGATTAAATTGTAATATTTTCTAGATAAATTGGCAGAATCAGAAAGATGCATTGTCCCCCAGGATGCTTGAGAATGACTTTTGCAAGACTTCTGGGTTTCTCATAGATGTATGGATTTATATACCTACTATTCTCTTTCGTTATTGGTGTGGGTTTTTTTTTAAATGGAAATTAGGGGAAATCTATTTAGAAGGATGCACATTGTTTTCTGCGGCTATCTGGCCGGAACCACTTTCTCTGCCTGTCTGCTTCATCGAAAGGATTCTGCAGTGTTTCCCTTCATCCCTACACTTTGCTCGCTAGAAGATGAGCTTTGCTTTCACCTCCCCATCTGATTTCAGCAGCAAGGAGCCACCACGATGGGTTCCCTTCGGATGTAGAAAATGTTCAGGGGACTTTGGGTGGCTGCAAAGAGAGCCCCGGAGTCCATTTAATCCGATTAGTGGTTCCACACAATGGCTCTGCTCAGCCCATTGTGGACAGAAGCCTTTACTTTATTTGTTTCTATTAGCCAAGAATTGGTTATCAGAAAAGTGGAATTTTGCCCCATCAGATTGCCCAGACAATCAACAGAAAATAAACGGGGAAATAGTCTAATGTGTCAATATTTATCTTCTGGCCCTAATTGTCCACCGAGAGGACTTGTTGAGTGGGCAAAGTTGGCAGTCCTGGTTTATCTGTAGGCTTGTGATTGTTTTCCCATTGTGTTTGCCTCAGAGCAGCTACTCACATGGTGATAACATCCCAGATGCCAAGAGCACTGGCTAGCAAATAAGGGCATGTTTAAAGTCTAGAAAGAATCGATGGGAGAGGCCAGGAGAACCCTTGAAGGATGGGGAAGAAGGCAGAGCCCAGCTATTAAAGAAGTTAACTGGGACTGGGTTTCAAATGCCTGGGAGATGGGGACCAGGAGTCTAGACTCACTTCCTCCCTCCACTTCCCAGAACGCTGAGTGGGCTGTGAGCCTTTTCAGTTAGAGCCCCTCTCTCGTTTTTATTGCCTCCTGTTGATGGTAAAGTTTTAACTTCTAAATAATATCCTCAAGTTGCCTTCATGACAAATTGAGTCCTTCTTACACACTGGATACTAGTCTAAGTTCCTGATGTTTGATTTCTTCCAGGATGCAATAGGGTGTTTGCTATTATGAGGCCCATTTACAAAGAGTCACTGAGGCCCAAAGAGTAACTTGCTCCAAATCACTTATCCAGTAGCTATAGAGTCAGGCCTTGAACCTGGACAATTCGTCAGGATCTTGATTACTGTCAGAGTTGAATCTAAGACCAGGCTTAGAGAGCCAATGGTTCCTTAAATTTTGTGCTCTAAGCACCTCACTTTAGTGCCCCTCAGAGCCCCCTCCCCTGGAACCTTCCTCCTTTTCTGTAACTGCCCCCTCCCCATCTACCACCCAAGTCACTACGATGGCTGAAACGGTGCAAGCCTGTAGCTACAGTTCCACAGACCAAGTGCTTTCGATAACACTATTCGGCTCAGTCTTCACAGCATCTTTTCACCAAGGACAGGCCAGCAATTTCGATTATCCAAGCTTCCACTCAGACCACAGTGACACTCGAATTTCAAGTCAGTGAAGATCACTTCTGAGCAGTCACGCCTCAGCAACTTATCTGAACTGGGAACAATGGTTGTGAACAGACCCCCTTGCCCTGATCAGCTCAAAGGCCACCTCCTCTATGGTTCCCTGAGATGAGTCATGGCTCCCAAGTTGAGTCTTTCTGAGGAGACAGCAATTGGATCTAATCACTCAGCACAGCACATGCTGTATTGGCCACATGGAGCCATCTCTCTGCCCAGAATTCTTCCCTAACTCCAGCCCATTCTACAAAGTTAACAGGTTCTTTTCTTTCCAGCAGGATCTGATAGCATTTCAGAAAAAGTCTTTGTATGGCTTTATATCAGAGGATCACCATACCTGTGTGGGAGTGTTAACAAACCTATGGTTATGAAACCCTGATACTATCTTTTAGTAAATTAAATCTGCCTTCCCTATGAATAGCAGATTTAAGAAAGCCGAGACAAATTCCCTTTTTAAAAAGTGTTTCTTTGAATTGTATATTACTCATGTATCGATGATTTTCTAGTAATTCTACTGGACTCATTCCTTTTCTAATAATGTGAGGTGTTATCTCAATGCCAAATATATTTTTGAACTCTGATAGCAGCTTCTCAGAGGGTGATTAACCTTAGAATTGATCACCATACTAGTTGAACACCCCCAGGATGTCCAGTGATGTCTACATGTATGCCGGTCACCTATGCCTGCTATAACCAGTAACTACAAGTGCCATGACTAAGGATAGTGCAGATTTGCTTTCTGGCAGCTCTGTTGGTCTTAAAAGACCAAGTAACAAGGGATCTGCTAGCATGAGTCCTTCTAGAAGTTCCAGGGGAAGTTTGTCTCCTGTTTCCTCTAGATTTTAGAGATTGTGGGCACTTTCTAGCTCATGACTGCTTCCTTCCAACATCAGCCCCCATCCTCACATCACCTTCCCCTCTGATATCCTGCCTCCTTCAGGCCCATCCAGATGCTCCACTATAATCCTTCCATCTTAAGACGCTGAGCTTGATCACATCTGAATGGTCTTTTTGGCATAGAAGATAATATTCAGGGGTTCCAAGTATTAGGCTTGGGAATCCCTGAGGGACAAGGAAGAGGGTATTATTTAGCCTGTAACATGAAATGGGTTCTGGGAAGGAAGAGGCAAAGTGCCTTTCAGCCTAGTCATTCATTTATCCAGCTGCAAAAGTTACTTTGGGGCACATGTCTGACCCTGGGACTGCAGCAGGATGGCCCTCATACTGAGCGTATCAGGTCCAAGCACCTGCGGTAGCTGCTTTGGTGATAGTATGACCAAAATACCACACAGACACCACACAAGAGAACAAAGATTTATTTAGGCTCCTCGTTTCAGAGGCGTTCCAGCCATCATGGTAGGGAAGACTGGCAACATTCCTGGTAGCAGGAGTAGGTGCTGGAGACTCCTCCCATTACAGTGGACCCTGAAGCAAAGAGCTAGAGCCAGGCTGTAACTTTTTTTTTTTTGGTCTTTTCGAGACAGGGTCTCCCTGTAGTCCCAGTTGTCCTGGAACTCACTCTGTAGACCAGGCTGGCCTTGAACTCACAAAGATCCGTCTGCCTCTGCCTCCCAAGTGCTAGGATTAAAGGCATGCACCACCATGCCTGGCCAGCAGTGGTATTTCTAAGGTCTGCTCTGAGAACGTGGTATGTAAGGCAGGGCTTGAGGTAAGGGTAGAACTTCTCCATAGGAATCAGTCAGGGAAAGGTAGGAAAGCCACAAAGAAAATGACTATCCAACATCAAACAGTTGTGTCACCCTACAGGGGAAGTGTTTCACTAGCTATGGTTTACTCTCTACTTTATAAAGGACTCCTAAGTGAGCATTCTTGTTTCTGATATGTCCCTTCAGAAGGGCAGAGGATGTGGGTGGTTGAAGGCAGGGCAAGATGTGTGTATTCGGTGGCAAAGTGGGCAGAAACTTTCTGAGCCCTGCTGACCCCAGTCCTCGTTAGATTTGTCAACTTAACATAGCCTAGAATCATGTGGGAACAGTCTTAATGAAGACTTATATGCATCAGGTTGGCCTGTAGGTATGCCTGAGGTGAGGCTTGTATTGATTATTAGTTGATGTAGGAAGATCCAGCCCATTTTAGGCAGCCCCATTCCCTAGGCAGGGAGCCCTAAACGCTATGAGATGAAAGCTAACTAAGCACTAGCAGGCAAGTAGAGATGTATGCATTTAATCTATGCATTTATCTACTTGATTGTGGGTGTGATGCTTTACGTTCCTGCTCTGATTTCCCTAAAGAATGGACTGTAACCTAGAATTACAACCCAAATCAGCCCTTTCTTCCCTAAGATGCTTTTTTGGGGGGGAGGTGAAACTAGCGCAGCTCCATCTGAGAAGAGAGGACCTCCCGTTGTGTCTGCTCCATTCGTGTGCTGGGTTGAAGTTGACTCTGCTTCCCAGAAGGCAAAAGTGTATGACAGACAAGCTTCTCTCACTTCTCATTAAACCCACAGGTCTCAGAGAGTCTCTCACCATTGCTCCTGTCCCCTCACAAGATGTTCAGGAATTACAAAGGAGGAAATGGTGAAGATGCTTAGAAGGCCCCACTTGAGCCACGTGGTTGGAGCTAAGATGCACAGTCACCAGCCAACCTGACACTACTCCCATCTTACCATAGCCCTTCCAGGATCTTCCTACCCCAAGTGCGTTTTCTCCACAAAGTCATATGGAAGCATTAGACAGACCCAGACTGAGGAATTTTCTACAAAATAGCTGCCCTGTCTCTACTTTTCAAAATTGTATCACAAAAGATAAATATACTTTTGTCTTTACAGCTTTTACTATTCTGGATACTTGACGCAAATATAATTGTATGACATGTAGCCTTTTATGATTGGCCCCTTTCATTTAGTGTGATATTTTCAAGGTTCCTAGAACACATTGGTATTTCATTTATTTTACACCTGAATGATACTCCATTGAGTACATATTTCACTTTAATCTATTCCTTAATCAGTTGGTAGATATTTGAGTTGTTTCTATTTTTGGCTATTATGAATAATTGTGCCATGAACATTCATATATAAATTTTCATGTAACATATGCCTTCATATGACCTGGGTGCAAACCTAGGAGTGGAACTGCTGGATCATACAGCAACTCTGTCCATCACCTTCTGAGGGAAGAAGTGGCCAGCTATTTGCCAAAATGGCTACATGTTGTCTGAATGTGGTACAGCAGTTCTAGGCATCTGGGATGGCTGGTCTTCAAGGATTTAGAATCAACTACAATAGAAATCTAGGCATATCAGTAAGGACTTTTCCACAAAGGTTTAACTGAGAAAGGAAGACCCACCTTGACTGGATTTAGAATCAATTGCAATAGACAGCTAGGCATATCGTAAGGACTTTTCCACAAAGGTTTAACTGAGAAAGGAAGACCCACCTAGAACCATGTCATAGGCTGGGATCCTGGACTGAATAAAAAGCAGAAAGCGAGCTGAGCATCAGTGTTCCTCTCTCTGCCTGGAATAATTTCCTCCACATACTACTCTTGCTCATTCGCTTCACACACGTCTGCTCAAATGACTCCTTTCCAGAGGTCTCCAGGCCTTCTCCAGCAGCCGATATCACCACACCATCCCAACACCATCCCCATGTTCATGTATGTGTGTGTGTACATGCAAGTGCATGTGTTCATGTGTACACACACATGTGGAGGCCAGAGGTCATCAGTGAGAGTTTTCCTCTGTTACTCCCTACTTTACTTTTTGAGACAAGATCTCTCACTGAACCTGGAGCTCATGATTTGGCTAAATTGGTGAGTGAGTGAACTTCAGGGATGCACTGACTTGCCATTATAGACATGTACTACTACTCCCAGCTTGTTACATAGGTACTGGGGAGGCTCAACTCAGGGCCTTATGCTTGCACAGCAAGCACTTTACTCAATGAGCCATAACCCCACCACCACCACACACCTGCTATTCTTTAGCTTTCTTTTCTTTTCATGACACACATTATTTATTATCCACTGGTTCCCCTCACCAGAATACAAGGGAAAGGTTCCTGGGAGTTTTGTGGGTTTTTTCTTTGTTTGTTTGTTTGTTTGTTTGTCTTGGTCATTCCTAAATTCTTAGTGCCCATCAGATGTCACAGGGAACTGACATTTACCCATTGACTATCTGGACTGCTTCTTTAAACAGTTACAGTGGGAATGGGAAGGGAATACAGAGATTGGCCAGGCTAAAGACAGAGGGCAGAGGAATCAGCTCATTCCAACTTCACATGGTGGGGCGGGGAGCTTCTAGGGAGCAGAACCCAAAGCAAAGGTGTAGTGCAGATATCTCACTTTGAAAAAGAACTCATACGGATAGCAATAGGATGAGTGCGAGCAGGGAAATGGATCCAGGTTTTCATTTGACAAAAGTTACTGCGATAGACAACTGGGTGTCCTCATCAATAGGATCTTTGAAAAGCTACATTGAATGTACCCTGGAATCATGTACCCGAGGGACAAAGGAAGGAAACATGCATGTCCCATTGCTCAAGTGTTTCCTTACGAAATGCCAGTAGCCCAGCACTTAAACATTTCCCCAGTGCACTTTCATGGTATTGTGTGTTAAGTGATTTGCTACATTATTTGGTTGAAATAAAAGAAAGTCAAAGAAAATATAACTAGATCATAAAGGACCAATATTGGCCGTAAATTCCAATCTCCTTCCACTAACCAATATATCAGATACTCCAGGTTGCTTGAAACACACACATTCATCCACTTAGGAACCAAATCTACAATGACTCAGTTCTTAATGAGCTGCTAGAATTACAGTTACAATTGGACATGAAAGCACCAAGAGATGTCCCAGCATAACCTTCATTGTAATGAGGACAGTTCCCTTCAGGTCTACCAGCACAAAGAGCTAAAAATGATCAGGTTCATGATTTCACATACAGTGAATCCATTCCTGTGTCCTACTGTAGAAACAATACATTTCCTGTGAGTCAGACCCTCCAAAAGAGCATAGAAAACAGTTGGAAGACAGGAAGTACAACCTCTGAAAGTGAGTAACTAGGAGTGCTAGCAAGGAGGACCAACCATCCTGAGGCTTCTTGGTTTCTTGATCCATGAATCTGATACAGGGACATAGCGCTCTGTACTGACCATTTGCTCACTGTATATAATGCATCCTAGACCTAGCACCTCAGTTCCACGGGCTGCCTCCTAAGCTGTGACAGCTGAACCTTCTGTAGGTTTTCTCTTGTTTTATTGAACTGGTTGTTTCTGACAGGAGCAAGGGACCTTATGGTCATCTACCTATTGTCTCATCTTCTTCTCCAGTAAATTGTCCCTTATGTGAGACAAGAGTGTTTAGGGCCCCATGTAGTTAATCAGACATTCTGTCAACCAACCAACCATAAGGGAAGTGTTGACAGAGACACTGAGTTCAAGGAGGGCACACTTAAATCCAGAGTACTGTGACTTAGGTAAGAACAAATTGCTTCCCCTTTCAGGATGGAAGGAATTTGCTAGAACCAGTTTACTATCTTTGAGAGATGCTGTCATGCTTAAGTTCTTTTCAGCTGCCAAGATGACCATCAAAGAGCAGCTGGAGCTAGAACCATCTTATGAGATGACACAGGCATGTGCTGGGTGTGCTGGATAGCTTTAGTGTCAACTTGACACACCTGGGTTGAGGAAGCCTCAACTGGGAATTGGCTCCACTGCATTGGCCTGTGGCCACATCTGTGGAGTATTGTCTGATTGCCGAGCAGTGTGGGAGGGCCCAGACCACAATGAGTGGTGCCACTCTGGGCAGGTTGTTGTGTACAGTATAAGAAGGCGGGCTGGGCATGGGTCAGGGGAGCAAACCAGTAACCATCACTCTTCCATGGCCTGTGCTTCAGCTCCTGCTCCGGGTTCCTGCCCTGAGTTCCTGCCTTGGGCTCCCTAAGTGATGAACTGTGACCCAGGAGATGTAAGCTGAATAAACCCTTTCCTCCCCAAGTTGGTGGTGGTCAGAGTGTTTTGTCACAGCAATGGAAGACAAACTAGAACAGAAATTGGTATCAGAAGTGGGGTTCAAAAACACACATATACAAATCCAAGCTCTGCTTACAGTAGTTAACAGCTTTTCTAGCCCAAAGTTCCACAGTCTTCCACATATCTCCAAATAACTGTATTAGTCACTTTTCTGTTGCTGTGATAAAACCACCATGAGGAAGGGAACTTATAAAAGGAAGAGTTTATTTGAGCTTATGATTGACGGTTCCAGGGAATCAGAGTCCATTGTGGTGGGAAGCATGGTGGCTGGGGCTGGAGCAGAAGCCAAGGGTCACATCTCGCAATGAGCACAGGAAGCAGAGACCGCAAGGCTTGTTAAACTCACTAAGCCCGCCCCCAGTGACATACTTTCTCCAGCACAGCCACACTTTCTAAGACCTCCAAGAACAGTGCCACCAACTGGTGACAAGATGTCTGAATAATTAAAGCCTATGGGGGACACTCATTCAAACCACCACATGTGGTCATCAGTACAGGAAGCCTTGTCACTGAAGTCACCTTGGAAAGAAGTTGAGTGACCTTCATAGGAAGTCATCCAGTAGAAAAAGGCCTACCTCTAAGGGGATTAGGATAAGATAAAAAATACTCAGGCCCATTGGTAAATTCATAGACTCATCAAAAATTGCTTATTTTCTTTTTTCAATTTGGATCTTCAGTATTTTGTCTTTTATGTGTATGAGTATATTGCCTGCATATGTGTAAGTGCACCCATGTCGGACAATGCCCACGAAGGTCAGAAGAGGGCATCAGATTCCCTTGGGACTGGAGTTAAGGATGTTTTTTAGCTGCCATGTGAATGCTAGGAATTGAACCTGGGTCCTCTGCAAGGGCAGCCAGTGCTCTTAACCGCTGAGTCATCACTCCAGCCCCCTTGGTCTTTCAGCAGCTTTGATCAACCAGCCAAACCATTCACCACTGTCATGGAATCCACCTACATTCTTAGCTCTTTTCTCCCTCAAAACAAAGTGGATCCCACCAGGGAAGAAAGAAAGAAAGAAAGATATGTGTGCTCAGTAGTAGCCATCTTTCTGCATTGTTGGCTCATAGGCAGACACATTCCCGGGTTTTCCTTTTGGCAAGGTGCACTGCACTAATGAAAATGTAGGTTACTAATATGGATGTGTATGTCTCTAATTAACATTTGAATTGAGTGCTAAATCTAGGGAAACTCATCATGTTGGCAATTCCAGGTGCATAATTACGTACTGTCCCATGGTCAAGTGATCTACGTCCATTAAGACTAGTAACAGATCATGGTAAAGTAGTTCATTGGTGCAGATGACATAGCCTTGCCCTGGAACCCTTAAATTTGGCTGAAACTATTCTGAGGGCTTTCTATAAATTCCTGACAACATCCTACCTACAATCTCATTGGGTCTGGTGATTATATGACAGGATCCAAACAAGTCTACTCTGGACTTGCTCGTAGTTTTCAGAGTCGTCACAGACAAAATCCCAGCAGTATCACTGAGTGAAATATACACTTTTCCCAAAAGCCAAGAAGATCCAGCAATTTCCATTCCTTTCTCCTAAAGGCAGGAGGTGTGAGATACAAAAATATGAGTTTCAGGCTGGAGAGATGGCCTAGTGGTTAAGAGCTCCCACCGCTCTTGCACAGAGGACCCGGGTTCAATCCCCAGCACCCACAGGGTGGGCTGAGAACACTCTTTGACTCCAGTTCCAGGGGAATCCGACACTGTCTTCTGACCTCCGTGGCATTGCACGACACGGGTGCACAAACCTACATGCAGACAGTACCTTCATACACATACAAAAATAAATTAAAAAAAAGAACTTTGAAAATCTTAAAAATATATATATGAGTTTTACCCTAGAGAGAATATCTCTACATATCCTTCTAGATTGTTAGACCCCTGAAAACTCACTGATTAAACTCCTCTAGAGATCTTTGTAAGGATTATTGGTTATCTTCTGGTAATATGTGTTTAATTTAGGGCATTAATAATACTTTCAATTTCCTCTTCACCAGATACTGGTAATAGAAGTTTCTGTGACTTATACTGTGATTGAGAGTGGGAAAGTCAACATATCCCAGAGGAAAGATATACTGCTGTCCTTCCCATGTAAAAGTGACTGCTTTCAATGCCATTTTATGGTGGGGATTAAGACGAGCCCGTTCGCAGGGGGCAATCAATGCATGAGGGGTTCCAGAGGCTATGCTTGTCTATTCCAGGAAGAAGCAACATTCCTACTGTAGCTGTGGTATTGCTATCATCTGGTTAAATCTCTGGAAGCTCACTGTTGTCGTTTTTTTGCAGTTTCTTATGCAGATGAATTGGACGAGGGTGTGACAGGTCCACCAACATTTCATTTGTCTTTGAAAATGATGCAGTCTCTCCTGGGATGTTTTCTTCTGGTTTGTTACTGAGGCGGGGCAGAGGAAGAACAGTTTCAGGCCTTGCACTGGGCCTTCCTTCCATAATACCTCTTAATCCTCCTGACCAGGAATCAACACAAGAATCCTGCCAGCTGCTGGGGATTGCCATCCTGGTTAAGCATATGAATACTGGGAAAATAACTTCTATATTGTGTGTGAGCACTCACTAACACACTATGAGGTGGATTGGGGCCGGAATTAGTTTGCAATTTGATCTCCATAAATCTCACTCTAGTAAGACTTTGTGGTGGTTTGAATGAGTGTCCCCCATAGGCTGCAAGTATTCAGACATTTGTCTCCAGTTGGTGGCACTGTTTTTGGAGGTCTTAGAAGGTGTGGCCATGCTAGAGGAAGTACGTTATTGGGGGCAGACTTAGTGAGTTTAACAAGCCTTGCGGTCTCCAGTCTCTCTCTCTTGGCTTCCTGTGCTCATTTCGAGATGTGACCCTTGGCATGCTGCTCCAGCCGCCATACCTCCCGCCACAGTGGACTCTAATTCCCTGGAACCATCAATCGTAAGCTCAAATAAACTCTTCCTTTTATAAGTTCCTTTGGTCATGGTGTTTTATCACAGCAACAGAAAAGTGACTAATACAGTTATTTGGTACCAGAGAGTGGGCTGGTGGCTGTGAAGAACCTGACCATGTGGATGTTTGGAGAAATGTGGAAGACTTTGGAACTTTGGGCTAGAAAAGCTGTTGACTACTGTAAGCAGAGCTTAAGGGGCCATTCTAGTAGAAGCCTGGAAGAAAGCATTGCTGCAAAAAATGTAGTTCCAGAGGAAAATAAAGACTTAGGCAGCAACTGGGATATTTTGATAAAGAGTCTGGCAGCAGTTTGCCCACAGCCCAAATGCTTGCCTGATGCTAAGTTGAAAAGCAATGGACTAATGTCTTTGGCGGAGGATATTTCAAGACAGCCTAATGTAGAAATGGTGGCGTGGCTTTTAATGGTGAATATTATACAGATCTACAGTGAAAAAGAGCAAATGGGGCAGAAGGAAATGCAGAATGTACAGTTTGGATCTGAAAAGTACACTAGGAAGATTAAAGGTGTGGCCAAGGCATGTGAAGGAGAGGCTCCCTTTCATAAGGAGACTAAAGTGATTAAGGAGAGGCCTGGAGATTTACAAGTAAACAAAAGAATCAGTACCTTCAGGGCAAGACCACACCCAGCTAATCCTCCAACAAGTCCAGGGCAGAGAAAAATTGCAAATGTGGTTAAAGTAGGAGAGAGTCCATCCCGAACTTGCAGCCAGATTCGGCAATTTCATTCACGTGGTGCTGGCTTTAGAGGCATGAAGTTTGCAAGAGTGAAGGGGTCATCAGTTCTTCCTCCACGGTTTCAGAGAGCTGCCAAGGTCAGGCAGAGTACAGCAGGGGTGTCCCTGCATAAAGAAGGCCCTGATAGGCCATTGCATGAAGCTGTGAATGTGAAGCCTGGTTGGCAGCGGAGACCCCAAGAAGACATTCGAGATGCCAGACCTGTGAGATATTTGCCAAGGAGAGCTGCATACAGGGAGTGGTACCAGCCTAAGAAAGAGATGTATGTTGCAAGCAAAGCTGGAAGAGCTGAGCCATCTAAGCCCTTTGGAAGTCAAGTCCCAGAGGTTGCATGTGGAGCTACTGGACTTGGCATTTGCCCTGCTGGTTTTCGGTCTTGTTTTGGTCCAGTATTTCCTCACTATGCCTCTATTCCTCCCTTTTGGAATGGGAATGTGTATTCGGTTCCACTGTATGTTGGGAGTATGTAATTTGCCTTTTGATTTTACAGGAGCTTACAGTTAAGAGATTGGCCTGAGTCTCAGAAGAGACTTTGGACTGTAGACTTTTGAATGGCATTGAAACTGGTAAAGACTATGGGGACTTTTAAGGTTGGACTAAATGCATTTTGCATTTTATATGGTCAGGAGCCTATGGAGACCAGGGAGTAGTGGAATGTGGTGGTTTGAATGAGTGTCCCCCATAGGCTTTAAGTATTCAGACATTTATCTCCAGTTGGTGGCACTGTTTTTGGAGGTCTTAGAAGGAGTGGCTGTGCTAGAGGAAGTATGTTATTGGGGGCAGGCTTAGTGAGTTTAACAAGCCTCGTGGTCTCCAGTCTCTCTCTCTGCTTCCTGTGCTCATTGCGAGATGTGACCCTCAGTATGCTGCTCCAGCTCCAGCCGCCATGCCTCCCACCACAATGGACTCTAATTCCCTTGAACCGTCAATCATAAGCTCAAATAAACTCTTCCTTTTATAAGTTCCTTTGGTCATGGTGTTTTATCACAGCAACAGAAAAGTGACTAATACAGACTTATAAGGCACCTTTGGGTTCTGTGGAATCAGTGTCAGCTCAGGTCTCCATCAGCAGCTGTCTTAGGACCTGGGTGTGTCCTTCCCTACCGTGGTGAATGGCCAAGGTGGTCCAATTGGCTAAATCCAAATGCAAAACAGGAAACGCTTATAAAAGGAAATGGGGCAACAGAAGCTGACTTTGAATCTACATGTATTAGGGCCGGATTCTTACGCTACAACATACATCATTGGCTGGGTAAGATTAAACATCATCTGGAAAGGGGGACTATTGATGCCTGCCCTGCAGGAACATTCCAAACAAAGCAGCAGAAGGGCCAACACAAAGCAGGCTCACAGGAAACAGCTACCTGTTTCTATCATGTTACCAATGGGATGGCCCCACTGAGACTCATGTTCTGACCAAGAAAATGTTGAGAATGCAGAATGCACGTAGAACCAGTTCACTTTGTGACACAGGAAAAGAATAGTAAACAAATAACCATAACTTGGCATGGTGGTGCACGCCTTTAATCCTAGCACTTGGGAGGCAGAGGCAGGTGGATCTTTGTGAGTTCAAGGCCAGCCTGGTCTACAGAGTGAGTTCCGGGACAGCTGAGACGCTGAGACTACAGGGAGACCCTGTCTCAAAAAGACAAAAAAAATGTCTTTGGGGGGCTGAAGAGTTGGCTCAGCAGTTACGAACGAACATTGGCTATTCTTCAGGAAGACCCAGGTTTGATTCTTGGGACCCAAATGATGGTTAACAACCATCTATAACTCCAGTTCCAGGGAATCTGACACCCTCTACTGGCCTCTTCAAGCATTGTATGACACAGGTGTTCTTACATACATCCAAAGCACCCGTACACATACAATAAAATAATAAATTAAAAATGTCTTTGGGGCAATTGAATTTTATTTAAAAATCAGAAACTGAGTTTGAAATGATACAATAAATAACAAGGAACTTGATCTACACCCTCGGCTGGGAATCCACAAAAGCACAGTCTTCATTAAAGATTTGGGGGCTGGTAGTTTATTTCAGAGGAGATTCCAGGAAAAGAGTGAAAATGTTCAGAGGATCAAATTCTAGTGAAATATGGTCAGCTGTCTTTCAGTTTCCACAAGGGAGGGATTTCAGGAGCCTTCACGGATACCGAAATCTACAGGTTCTCAGGCCTCTTCTATAAAGTGGTATCGTGTTTGCACAAAACCTAGGCACATTCTCTAATGTCCTTTATCTCTCTAAATGGCTTTAGGTATTTAACATAAGATAATGCTGTGTGAATAATTTAGGGACTTCTGTCATGCGACATGTCTACGTATTTGGTACAGGTACACTGGAGCCACTGATACACTAGGACAGTTGTATGTGTCTAGCACTGTGGGCAGCTGAGACTGCCTGGCTACCAAACCACACAGAATGTGCACTTCACTATTTCCTCTCAAAAGACCAGAAGATGGGGAGTTTATCTTTTAACTCCTACCAGCTACTGTGTGAGGGCAACCTCTCGGGCATTGCTTCTAGATACCTGGGGACATTGCTTCTCGGGCATTGCTTCTAGACACCTGGGACATTGCTTCTTGGGCATTGCTTCTAGACACCTGGGGTCATTGCCTCTCGGGCATTGCTCTTAGACACCTGGGGACACCTATGACTGAGCAGCTTCCAGGATTCTAGAGAATCCTGCCAAGTCAAGCAGAGCTTCATAGTGGGTCTTTGAGGCATGACACTAAAACATGCTTAGCACATATCAAACAGTTAAAGCCAGAGGTGGACCAAGGGGTTGCAGAAGACATTGGGCAGGCTCCTGTATCCATTCTTTTAAAAAAATCTTATTTGTTTTTATTGCATGTGTATGAATGTTTTACTTGCATGTATGTGCCTCCATACACATGCAGTGACCACGGAGGCCACAAGAGGGTGTCAGATTCTCCTGGAACTGGAGTTACAGACAGTTGTTAACCTCCATGTGAGTACTAGGAACTGAACCAGGGTCCTCTGCAAGAGTAGCCAGTGCTCGTAACTGCTGAGCCATCTCTCCTGAGCTCCCCAACCCCTCCATCATTCTTTACCTCTTTAGATTTTGCTATTATTTCTCTGCTAAGCCACTGGACTATTTTAAGTTAACCTTGGCTTACCCATCTCCAGTGGTCTCAAGGAAGCCCATGTGATCTTGCACTTGGGTGGCTTTGTACTATTTGCTTCTTTGGATGCCTAACAGAGCAAAAAATGGCTTGAGGGGCTTTCTAAATCAGGCCTTTCCTGATGTGCAGTCACAGTGTGTGGCAAGAAGCAAGGGACATTGGGTAAGAGGTCCAACACAAATACCAGAAGCAAAACATAGCACTCAGACTTGGAAGAGCACCTAAGGATTCCAGCTCTACAATCAGCATGTTGGCAGCTTGGGGCAGCTGTAGTCTTCTGCCCATGAATTTCATTTTACTTTTTAAGAGGAGCTGTGCCTATTTTCCTTCAGCTGATAAGAAGTCTCCTTGCATTAAGAATAAAACTCCAAAGCTGATGTGAAAATTCTTTTGGCTCTACCTCAGAAATTACCCAGTTTCCCACTTTAGGATCGTAAAAAATAGAAATAGTTCTCTTTTAATAAGACTGTGGAAGAAATTATAACCAGTCTTTGGCTTCAGGTGAGAGGTTTTGTGGTTTGGCTTTTTAGCGTCTTGGTGGTTCCACGGGTGTGGCCAATGTGCTGGGAATTGGGTTGTACCACAAGACCTTGGACCTATGAGGCAACAACCGGGAGACACTGTTGGAAGAGAAGCAGCCTGAAACCTCCATATCAGGACAGTGTTTCCACAGCTCCAATGTGCCATGGGAAAAGATGAAAGACAAAAGAAATAGCTTCTTCCTGACTGAGATGGCTATTACAAAGCCTTCTAAAGAATCCACTAATAAGACTCGCCATAGCTTGCTGTACACTCACTACTAAGAGATGCTTTTCTTTTTCATTCAGGTATAATGTGCATCCATCCTTTCACAGGACAGCCTTCTTCCTCAGCATCGTTTCCCTCATCTTTACGTTTTTGAGCCTATTCATTAGGACAGTTTTGAATGTACATGACAGAAAACCAATGGAGACTGGCTTAAACCCAAAAAAGACTCTATCATTGTGGCCCTGGGCTGCTTCCTGAGAACTAGGGCAGTGACCCAAAGCCGAGAGCACAGCATACCTGCTTTGGAACAGCTCGACCCCAGGGTGCCTTCTGTCCCCAGGTAGACTTTCCATCTCCTGGCTTTGTCCCTGCTTTCCCATCTGTGTCACTCTTTTCTATGACAGATTTATTTCTTCTGTCTTGATAGCCTATAAAGTAAAAAATATAGTTAGTGATGTTTCAAAGGTTTATGTCATAAAGGCCAGATACTCCAACAAGGAAATTTCTGGAGAAAGATTCTAATCAGATCACCATGTACAAATCAACTCTTGAAATAACATGGTAGATCCCTCTATCACTATGATAGTAATAGGACAAGTGGCCAAAAATGTAAGAGATGATGGTCAAACCATAACTCTCTCTCACAAAAAAGGTGAGCCCACTGATTCCCAAGGTTCCTTCTAATTTCAAGAGCCCACCTTGCATTACCTGCTTGACCAGAGCTGACTGTTAGTTCAAGATAGCCGGGGACCATTTCCCAAGCACAGGCAGAAATCTGTTCCCTCTGACTGAGCCCACTATAATGGAACCTGAAACGCCCCCAGTTACCAGTGCTGCCAAGTCTCCTCTATCTCAGACTTATTCATTAATTAACCATTGTATATCTAAGCTTACAAACAACTCCCTTGGGCACACTGTAATACCCAAGTGAAAATCCTGGCAGCTGAGGTTGTCTTTGTTCTGAATAAAAAAATCACTGCTCCCAAGATGAGAAGCACAAGGATCAGGGATATTTAAAGTCGCAAGTTAACACCGCAGAATGGTCATCTTCACATGCTCTTACCCAAAAGGCCAAGAAAAGATTTGAATGATCTTCTCAGCCTCTTTCTTTTAAATATGAAATCAATACATTCTTAGCAATATGGAATGCATTCATTCATCCATTCTGCCAGTCATTATTGCATTCTTATTATATGTCCACACCATCAAGAGTAGAGGTATGAAATTATGTACTATGATATTTTTGCATTAATTTTTTACTCTGTTTACACCTGTCTACGAGAGATATCAGTAAATAGACTATATAAGATGCAAAATTTTTTAAATATATAAATATTTTTAAAATATATATTTAAAAAATATACAAAAAAAGAAGGAGCATAAGGAAGGGTGTTATGAACTGTGTTCAAAAGGAGGGTTTATGCCGGGTGTAGTGGCACATGTCTTTAATCCTAGCACTTGGGAGGCGGAGGCAGGCGGATCTTTGTGAGTTCAAGGCCAGCCTGGTCTACAGAGTGAGTTCCAGGACAGCTGGGGTTACAGGGAGACCCTGTCTCAAAAAAGAACAATAGCAACAACAACAAAAAAAGGAGGGTTCAGGGGCTGGGGAGATGGCTCAGTGGTTAAGGACACTGGCTGCTCTTGTAGAGGACCCGGGTTCTGTTCCCAGCACCCACATAGCAGTTAACAACTGTTCCTAATTCCAGTTCCAGGGGATCTGATACCCTCTTCTGACCTCTGTGGGAACTGCATGATATGGGTGCCCTTATATACATGCAGACAATACACTCATACACATAAAATAATAAATAAAATGTTTTTAAATAAAAAATGTTTTTGGTCTTTTCGAGACAGGGTCTCCCTTGTAACCCCAGCTGTCCTGGAACTCACTCTGTAGACCAGGCTGGCCTTGAACTCACAAAGATCCGCCTGCGTCTGCCTCCCGAGCGCTAGGATTAAAGGCGTGCGCCACCACGCCCGGCCTAAATAAAATATTTTTAAGAAATAAAAAGGAAGGTTCAAAGGCTCAGAGAATTTATGAGAGGTGATGTTTAACGCCATTCTGTAGGAATGAGGAACTTTCCAGAGCAATGTAGAAAATTTCAAACTCCTGACAAGAAGCTATTTATTAGACAAAGTGTTTATTTGGGCTTTCAGTTTAAGAAGGGATGAAGTCCATCCTTGTGGGTCAAGGGCACCTTCAGAGCAGTCTGGCTGGTGAAGAATCTTGCCACAAGGAATGATAACTTTCTCATGTAGATATTTTTTTTCTACTGCCTCCATGCAGGTTTGTGCACCAGTGTCATGCAATGCCGTGGAGGTCAGAAGAGGATGTCGAATTCCCCTGGAACTGGAGTTAAAGACAGCTCTCAGCCACCATGTGGGTGCTAGGGATAGAACCCAGGTCCTCTGCAAGAGCAGTCGGCGCTCTTAACTGCTAGGCCATCCCTCCAGCCCCCAGATATTTATTATGTTAGCGAGTTTCCTGACTTTATCAGAGGAAATCCAGCTGTTATGATAAATGGATCAATATTAAATAAAATACAGGAAAAAGTTAGTTCTTGGGCCAGCGATCTGGTTCAGTTAGGTAAAGGCTTTGCTGCAACACAAGCCTGGTGACTTCAGCTTGAACCCTGCATCCCATAGGGAGAGGAGACAACAGACTCCTAAAAGTTGTCCTCTGATTTCCACACATATCTGTAACACATGCGAATATGCCCACATACACCATATACACACATCACACACATAATAATAATAATAATAATAATAATAATAATAATAAAATAAAAATTTTAAAGAGAATTATTTCTCATTCATGTTACAATTATGCCACAACTTGGAACCTTGGGCTCCTTTTAGCCCTGGCTCCACCACCTCTTAAATCTTTACCTCTGTTTTTACTCAGTTGAAATCAGAAGAGAAAAAGAATATTGTGAAAATACTCCATCTCTTGGTCACTTAAAAATTTTTTAGATCTCCTTAGCATATATTGATTGTACAGAGTAATGGGTTTCATTACATTCTCAAACATCATAATGAACTTCATATTCCTCATCATATTAGCTCCTCTTGTTTGACCCCTGGCTCCTCGTGACAGTCCCTGGCATTTCCCCAGTGGCCCCTCTTCCACCATCATGTCTTTTTTTCCCTCCAGATCACATAGGAGACAATGTGAGATAACATGAGACATTTGACTTTGTGTCTTGTCTCCCAGAACATGGTGATCTCTAGTTCCATCCATCTCTCTGCATACAATATGATTTTGTTCTTCTTTGTGATTGCATAATACTCTATTCGGTGTATAGATCACATTTTCTTTATACATTTATCTATTGATGGGCATCTAGGCTGATTTCATATCTTGGTTATTATGAATAGTTTTGGAATAAACATGGATGTGGAGGTATTTCTGTGGTGTGCTGAGTTCTTCAGGCATGCATTAGGTACTTTTCTCATTGTTGTGATTGAATTCCTGGCAAGAAGCAACTTAGAGGAGGGAGAGTTTACTTTCAACCATAGTTTAAGAAGAGACACAGTCCATCTCTCAGGGAATGCCCGGTGGCAAGGTCATGAGGCAGCAGGTCACATTCCAAAGTCAGGCTCCAGGGAGCAGCATACAGAAAGTGGGGCTGGGGGGGGGGGGGGGGGGGGCTGGAGAGATGGCCTAGCGATTAAGAGCGCCGACTGATCTTGCAGAGGACCCGTGGCGGGTCCCACATGGCGGCTGAGAACCGTCTGAAACTCCAATTCCAGGAGAACTCCAGTTCCAGGGGAATCCGAGACCCTCTTCTGACCTCCGCGGCATTGCACGACACGGGTGCACAAACTTGCATGCAGACAGTACATTCATACACATACGGAAATAAATAAAATTAATAAAAAAATTAAAAAATAAATAAATAAAAAGAAAGTGGGGCTAGGAAAGTCCTGCCCCCAGTGACTCACTTCCTCCTCCAGCGAGGCTTCGCTTTCTAAATGTCCTATAACCTTTCAAAACAGCACCACCAGTTGGAGACCATCTGTTCAAACACATCAACCTCCTGGAGCATTCCCCAGACCACGACACAGACATACACTGCTACTTTAGTTTCTGAGGGATCTCCATACTGATCCCCAGTTTATAGCCCATGAACAGTATATAAGGTTTCTTCTTTCCCTGCATCCTCATCAACATCTATTGTTGGCTTGTTTTGTTTGCTTTTTGTTTTATTCTTGAGTGGAACAAGATAGAATTTCATTATAGTTTTGACTTTCATATCTTTGATGGCTAAAGACGTTGAACATCTTGAGTATAAATGGTCAACAAATATGTTGACCATTTATACTCATTTTCTTAAGAACTGTCTGTCCAGTTTATTTGTCCATTTATTAATTGACTATTTGTTCTTTCTGGTGTTTTGTTCTTTGATTGTATATTCTAGATACTAATCTGCAATTGGATGACTATGTGGCCAAAATATTCTCTCATTCTGCAGGCCGGCTCCCTTCATTCTCTTACTGTTTCCTTTGTTGTGCTGAAGGTCTTTTCTTTGATACAATTGCATGTGTCATTTCCTGCTATTGTTTCCTGAGCTGTTGGAGGACTTTGTAGAAAATCTTCAATCTCATCAATCCTGCAAGGAAAGTTTGTTTGGAAATGTAGCCATTTTCTGGGCAGTCACTTCTCAACTACAACAAAATCTTAGGGACAGAAAGCATTGATTTTGGTCAATAGCTGCCTAGCTCTTCTGCAGATACCACAAGCATAAACCATCTAAAAAGTATGCATGCCTTTAAAACTGACAGAAAAATGACCCACAGAAAGAATTTGAAGCAGAAAAGGGAGAGAAAAGAATCTAAATTTGAAGTTCTTTTTTTGTCTTTTTGAGACAGGGTCTCCCTGTAGCCCCAGCTGTCCTGGAACTCACTCTGTAGACCAGGCTGGCCTTGAACTCACAAAGATCCGCCTGCCTCTGCCTCCCAAGTGCTAGGATTAAAGGCTTGTGCCACCATGAAGTTCTTGTTTTAAAATACTTTAAAAGGGAATTTTATTTAGCTTCAAAAGAGATTTGGGGCCGGGCATGGTGGCTCACGCCTTTAATCCTAGCACTTGGGAGGCAGAGGCATGCGGATCTCTGTGAGTTCGAGGCCAGCCTGGTCTACAGAGTGAGTTCCAGGACAGCCAGAGCTACAGGGAGACCCTGTCTCAAAAAGACCAAAAAAAAAAAAAAAAGAGAGAGAGATTTTGGGGGGGGTATTTTTGAGACAGGGCCTCCCTTTAGTCCCAGCTAGCCTAGAGCTCACTCTATAGACCAGGCTGACCTTGAACTCACAGAGATCTACCTGCCTCTGCCTCCTTCCCGAGTGCTGGGATTAAAGGTGTGCACCACCATGCCCAGCAAAAGAGATTAAAAAAAAAAATGTAAATGGGGGCTGGAGAGATGGCCTAGCAGTTAAGAGCACTGACTGCTCTTGGAGAGGACCCAGGTTCGATCCCCAGCACCCACATGGCGGCTGAGAACCGTCTTTAACTCCAGTTCCAGGGGAATCTGACACCCTCTTCTGACCTCCGCGGCATTGCATGACATGGGTGCACAAACCTGCGTGCAAACAGTACGTTCATACACATAAAAAATAAATAAAATTTAAAAAAATGTAAATGATAGCTGATCATTTTTAAGTCCTTCAGTGACATATTCTTTAATGTTTCTGTATCCTTTCTGACTTTATTTGTGCTGTAACTAAGTTTAATGTGATCTTAAAATGGGAAAAACAAAAATGCCAGCTTGTTTTTAAATAACAAGAAAATATGATTTTATTCTAAGCATCCAATAGCTAATACATAAGCAGTAAGTGTAAGAATTTTTGTTTTTGTCTTTTCCAGATAGGGTCTCCCTGTAGGCTCAGCTGTCCTGGAACTCACTCTGTAGACCAGGCTGCCTTGAACTCACAAAGATCTGCCTGCCTCTGCCTCCCAAGTGCTAGGATTAAAGAAGTGCAGGGCCACGCCCGGCTAAGAATTATTTTAGAGGATCTAAAATAACAGCTCTTCCTTTGTTGACATATATACATACATACCAACCAATTTTTTCTAAAATTAAGTGAGATTTTATTTTGATAAATTCTCTTATAAAAAATATTCATGTATTTTACCAGGCATGGTGATGCTCACCTTTAATCCCAGCACTTGGGAGGCAGAGGTAGGTTGATCTCTGTGAGTTCAAGGCCAACTTAGTCTACATAGAGAGTTCAAGACCAACTGAAGCTACAGGGAGAAACTGTCTCAAAAAAGACCAGAGAGAGAGAGAGAGAGAGAGAGAGAGAGAGAGAGAGAGAATAATTCATGTATTTCGACAAAGTAATTACACATGCAGTAATTAATCCTAAAGAAATCACCAGTAAAGTGTGAAAGTCTACAGTTTTGTGGTTGTTGTCTTTGTCGTATTGTTTGCCTTAATAAATTAGTTTGCATTTAAATTCCCAACAATATAGGGTAGACTAACCTTGCATCTCAGTCTACTCCTGTTGTCCCCAGCAATCAGAATTAGCACACATTTGCATCCTTAAAAGTACCCCAATTTGTTTTTTTTTTTTTGATCACCCTACATGTATCGAAATATTGAATCCTAAAAATGTAATGATACATAAGATTATATAATAAAGGTTATTTAGGTCACAGTGTGTTGATAGGTATAAAATGTACTTTCCTATATGTATATTCAATGCAATTCCAATAAAAATCCAGTG
The DNA here is from genome assembly GCA_009823505.1 of Rhizomys pruinosus. NCBI lineage: Eukaryota > Metazoa > Chordata > Mammalia > Rodentia > Spalacidae > Rhizomys > Rhizomys pruinosus. The sequence continues at coordinate 636,945 of VZQC01005304.1, read as the reverse complement.
CTATTTTGTGGATATCAATGAACTGATTCTAAAGTTCGTTTGGAAAAGCTGAAGACCCAGAATAGTGGACAGAAGGAAGAACATTGAGGAGTGACAGCACCAGATTTCAACACTTCCCAGAGAGATCTAAGAATCAAAATGAGACAGTATTGGGGAAAAGAATGGCCAGAAAGATCAGGGAAACCAAATACAGGCCAGCATTAAACCCCTTCAAGTGAAAGTTTGCATATTCATTCACTTATTGAAGTCACTGAGAGGAGCAAAGACAATCCAATGGGAAAAGGTAGTACTATCAATAAAATGGGACCAGTACAACCAGACATCCACATGCAAAAGCAAACAGAATAATAAAACTAGCATTGATCTTACATATCCACGAAAAGCAATTCAAAATGAATCATAAACCTAAATGTAAACACAAAAGTCTTAGAGGATGACATGGAGGAAGTCTAGGTGACCTTAGCTTTGGGATGGCTTAAACAGACATGACATCCAGGAAGAATAATAAACAGATACGATATTCAGAAAGAAATACTAGCTAAAAGGAGCTTTATTAAAATTACAAGTTTCTTCTCTACAAAAGGTACTGTTAAGAGACCAAAAGCATAAGCCACAAACGAGAAGAAACTATAGCTGATAAAATCCTTACATTTAAAGCATACCAAAGAACTCAATGTTGGCAATAAGGGGGACCAGAGAGATGGCTCAGCAGTTAAGAGCACTGGCTGCTCTTGCAGAGGACCCAGGTTTGATTCCCAGCACCCACATTGCAGCTAACGACGGTCCATAACTCTGGTTTTAGGGGATCAGATGCCTTCTGACCTCCGTGGACCTTGTAGAGCATGGGTGCACTTACACACATGTTGGCAATACACCTTAAACACAAAATTAAAAGAAGTATTTTTAAAAATCCTAAAACTATTCTAAAATATATCACCTATTAATTTTTTAAATGCTGTTTATTTTCACTGTGGAGTATTTTAGTTGTGGAATTTTCATATTTGGTCTTTCTTACATTGAGATATGGTCCTTCTACACCTCAATTGATGAGAGTTTTTCTCATAAAAGGATGTTGAATTTTGTGAAATGTTGTTTCTACATGAAATGCATATAGCTTTTGCATGAAACTGAGGTATATTATATGGTTTTGTTGAACTGGCATCCCAGAAATAAATTCCACTTGTGAAAAATTCCTTTAATATGATGTTGATTTCAGTTTAGAAGCATTTTGTTAAGGAATTTTACATTTATGTTTATAAAGTATATTGGCATACAATTTTGTTTTCTTATAATTTCTTGTAATCTTTGGCTTTGGTATCATGTTGCACAAAAAGAAGTAAAAGTAACTGTTCACATTTGAGAAGGACTGATATGCAGTGGTTCTTCCAATGTCTGGTGGGATCAGTCATGGCACCCTTAGATACTAGGCTTTGATAGGAAACAGTGTTACCCATTCAATATCCTTATCACTGTTTAGATCTTCTACTTCACAGTTCAGTCTTGGTGGGTTAAATGCCTAGGAATTCCTTCATTTCTTCTCTATTCAATTTTTTCATTTATAATTTTTGTTTAAAGTTCTATTTATTTTTTTCTTATCATAACATATGATAATATGGTATATTTATTGAACATTGATTAAGAAAATGCATGATAAAATGATGCAATCCCCTAACAATGCTGTTCAATGAGCTCATGTTGTTATTGGCAGTATAACATTATCTTGAGAGAAAGTAATATATATATATATATATATATATAGAGAGAGAGAGAGAGAGAGAGAGAGAAACAAATTATGTTTTCTAATTTTAGACATATGAGAAACAAATTATTATGTTTCTAATTTTATGTATTTCTGTTATCCATTGTAACATTTTCACTTCCATTTTTTATTTTGCTTACTGAGTTTTCTCTTTTCTCTCTTAATCTAGACTATTTTACCTCTTTTTTTTTTTAATCAACACTTGCACTGGTGAGATGGGTCAATGGGCAAAGGCACCCACTGCCAACCCTAAAGACTTGAGTTCCATCTCTGGGATTGAACAGGTGAAAAGAGAGAACTGACTCCCAAAAGTTTTCCCTCTGACTTCCACACACATGCCATGGCAAGTGTGCATGCACACACATAGGCACACACACACACAACAACCACAACAACAAGTAACAATTATTTTTTAAATCAACAGTCAATTGGTTTTTCCTCTAGTCTCTATTTCACTTATTCCTACTCTGATTTTTATTATTTCTTTCACTCCACCAGTTTTGGGTGTGTTTTATTCTTCTTCTCATTCCTGGAGATAAAATATTACATTGTTTATTTGAGACATTTCTTCTTTTTAATGTAGGTGTTGATTGGTATAAACTTTGTTCTTAGAACTGCTTTTGTTATATCCCATATGATCAAGAGCAGAAAACCCAAACCCTTTTCTCTTACAGGTGCTCTTCTACTCAGTTAGTACTTGGAAGAAAACTCAGGCAAGAGGAAGAGGAAAAGGCACTTAAATGGGTAAGAAAAACGTAAAATCTTTACTGTTTGCTGATGACATGAACACATGCTGTGGGGGTTTGATGACAATGTCCCCAGAGGCTCCAAGTATTTGCAAACTTGGTTCCTAGTTCATGGAGCTCTTTGGGGAGGGTCATGAAACCTTCAAGAGTTATGACCATGCCATGGGAAGCATATCATTGGGGGCCGGCTTTGAAGGTGCTTAGCCACATTTCCAGTCTCTCTCTTTCTCTCTCTCTCCCCTTCCAATGTCTGCTTGAAGGTGTGAGCACTCAATTTTTTGCTCCTGTACCTCCTGCCATGCCTGCCCACCAGGATGGACTCTTAACTCTCATCCTTCTGGAGCTGTAAACCAAATAAACTCTTCCTTCTGTAAGTTGCCTTGATCATGGCATTTTTTTTTTAATGTGTATGAATGTACTGTCTGCATGTAGGTCTGTGCACCCGTGTCGTGCAGTGCTGCAGAGGTCAGATGAGGGCATCGGATTCCCCTGGAACTGGAGTTAAAGACGGTTCTCAGCTGCCATGTGGGTGCTGGGGATCGAACCCGGGTCCTCTGCAAGAGCAGTTGGTGCTCTTAACTGCTGAGCTATCTCTCCAGCCCTGATCATGGTGTTTTATCATAGCAGCAGAAAAGTAAGGGATACACATGTAGAGATAATATATATAGTTTTATATATTGTATATAACATATAGCAAAAAACCCTGTTAGAACTAATAACTAATCCAGTTAAGCTGAATTTTCTCTCTCAATATAGAGTTGATGCAAAAATCAATAGTGCTTCTAACATCTATCTAAAAAAGAAACCAAGAGAACAGTTCCATTTACAGTAGCTACAAATCAATAAAATACATAGGAATGATTTCCTTCCTTCCTTCCTTCCTTCCTTCCTTTCTTCCTTTCTTTCTTTCTTTCTTTCTTTCTCTCTCTCTCTCTCTCTCTTTCTTTCTTTCTTCCTTTCTTTCTTTCTTCATTTTTTTGGTATTTTTGAGACAGGGTCTCCCTGCAGTCCCAGCTGGCCTTGAACTCACAGAGATCAGCCTGCCTCTACCTCTGGAATGGTGGGATTAAAGATGTAGGCCAACACACTCAGCTCCAAATGATTTTCTTAAAGATATGAGGAATGTCTTTAAAGGCATGTGAGATTGCTCAATGGGTTAGGGTGCTTGCTGCCAAAACTTAAGACCTGAGTTTGATCCCCAGATCCCACAAGGTAGAAAGGTACTGACTCTCCTAACTTGATCTCCCCACACTTAATGGTATGTGGACTCATACACACACAATCGTAAATAAATAAATAAATAAATAAATAAATAAATAAATAAATGTAATAAAGGCATGAAAGTAGAAGGGAAGAGGAAGACTATCAGTGGAAATGAGAAAGGAGCAAGAGACTGATTACGATAGGAATTATGAGGACTCAGTGATTATGATCATAAGATTACATATTTGTATGAACATTTCACAGTGAAATCCATTATTATGTATAATTAATATAAGCTAATAAAATGTTTAAAAGATATCTTATTTATTATTTTTATTTTATGTGTATGAGTGTGTTGTCCACATGTATGTAAGTGTATTCATGTCATGCAATGCATGTGGAGTCAGGAGAAGGCATCAGATTTCCTGGAACTGGAGTTACAGATGGTAGTTAGCTGCCATGCGGGTGCTAGAAATCAAACCTGGGTCCTCTGCAAGAGCAACCACTACTCTTTTTTTTTTTTCAAAGCCAATTATTATTGAAGTTTTGTATATTTCATATAAAATTTCCAGTCAAGTCTAGACCCATTTCCCCTTCCTTACCCCCCCACCCCACAAGAGCTCATGAATTCTGCCAAACATGCTTTTCATTTTTTTCTCAGTCTCTTTTAAAATTTTCAATGCATAAGTTTATTGTTTTGAGCAGAATTTCACCGTTCAGTCAGTTCTTTGACCCAGTCTTTTTTGTTGCTGTGATTGCTGTTGTTCCTTCCAATTTACATACTCCAAAATATGCATATATGCATGCCATATATGCATATTTTGGCATATATCTTTTAGCATCTTCAGCTTATGATTTCTTTTTTTTAATTAGGCTGAAAAATGTCATGTTTGAAGGCTCCTCCTTGGCAAGCCCAAACAACCATCAGTCCTGCCCTTGTTCTCCACACTGGGGTTTTCCCTTCCCATGGTTACCAAATGAGGTCCAGTAAGCACCACTGTCCTGTCTTGATCCTCCTGTAGTGGTCTCCATGATACATCCTGGGTAGTCCAACAATGGCAGTCTGTACTCTGAAGAGGCTGAAACCCCAGTAGTAGCTCAGTCTACAAGCTGGATGTTTCAGAAGTCCCCATCTGGCACTGAAGGTTTGGAAGATTCTTGGAGAGACATGAGTCTTCAGTCCATATTGGAAGGTTGAAAAGCTGTGTTTCATGTCCTTGAAAGGTGGCAAAAAGAGTGGCAGCCTCAGGGTAGCTGCACTTGCCAGTAAGACAGGCAAAACAACTGTGCCTTTATTTATTTATTTTCCTTTTTGTCTTTTTACTAAGATCTCCAGTTTTATACCTTTAGTACAATTTCTCAGGTCTTACTAATGATTTATTTCTGGTTATACTTTCCTTTTGGATGCTTAAGGCCACACTGTTAGCCCAGATTAACCAAGGTTTCTGTTTTCTCAAGGTCAGTTGAGGATCTGGTCCTCGGGTTGGGAGGGGCAGTGCTCTTAACTGCTGCACCTTCTCCCCAGCCCCAAACTTAAAAAAAAAAAGAAACATGGTCAAGAATGTAGCACCATGATAGAATACTTGCCTGACATCCTCCAGGTTTCTGAGCACTGTGAAAGGATTTGAAAGACACGAACCCTGAAAATTATGAAATACCAATAAAAGAAATTGAAGATAATATAAATAAATGGAAATATTCATATTCATAGGTTGTAAGAATTACTGTGGTTGGGCTGGAGAGATGGCCTAGTGGTTGAGAGCACCGAATGCTCTTGCAGAGGACCCAGGTTCAATCCCCAGCACCAACATGGCGGCTAAGAACCGTCTTTAACTCCAGTTCCAGGGGAATCTGACACCCTCTTCTGACCTCCACAGCATTGCACGACACAGGTGCACAGACCTGCATGCAGACATACATTCATACGCATACAAAAATAAATAATAAAAAATTACTGTTGTTAGAATGACCTACTCCCCAAAGTAATATGTAGATTTAATGGAAGTCCTATCAAAATTCCATCATTCTTCATAGAGATAAGAAATATCCTAAAGTTCACAGGAAACCACAAAAAATCAGCCAAGGCAATAATAAGCAAAAATGATAAACCTGAGCCTGTTATACCTCCTGACTTTCAGCCACAATTTCTACAAGCTGTGCTTATTAAAGCAACATGGTGACAAATAATAGACATGTTGCCAGTGAGACAGAAGGCAGCCCAGAAAAGAACTACACATGCATAGCTCATTGATTCATAAAGGTTCAAGAATCTGCAGTGGGAAAAGGGTGGTCTCTTTAATAAATAGTGTTGGGAAAACTAGGTATCTGATTGTAAGAGATGAAATTGAACCCTTACCTCAACCACATACAAGAATCAACTCAAACTGAAAGACAGAAACTATAGTGCCATTAGAATAAAACAACAGTGGTCTGAGCACTGATTTTTTTTTTTAATTTAATCCCAAAAGCACAGGTAAGAAAAGCAGAAATAGGTAAAAAGGTTTTCATCAAAATAAAAGGTGTATATAGCAAAGGAATCAGATAACAATATGCAAAGACAACCTACAGATTGGAAGATTATATATATATAGTTGATAAGGCAATAATATTCAAAATCCATAGGAGATCAGTCAACTCAATCACAAAAACATTTAATGGCTAAAGGACCTTCAATGGCCATTTCTCAAAAGAAGACATGCAAAATACAAACATGAAAAACAACTTCAACACAGCTCATTAGGAATGCAAGTTAGAACCACCATTAAGATGTCACCTTATACCTATTAGAATTGCTAGTAAGAAAAAGACAGCACGTTAGTGAGACTGTAAAAAAAAAATAGACCTTCGCACACTATTGGTTGTATTGCAACTAGGACAGTCATTATAGAAGTCTGTGTGGAGGTCCTCAAAAAATTAAAAACAGAATGGCCATATAATCCAGAATCCTTCTGAGAATTTACCCAAAAGATTTAGGTTTCTATGTTGCAAATATTTTTGTACCTCAGGTTCACTGTAGCACCATTCACAATGTCAAGTTATGAAATCAACAAATGTATGCATAAAGAAAACGTGACATAATGCATGTGTATACACATTCACACATATACAATGTAATGCTAGTCAGCCTTAAAAAAATAAATTCTGTCATTTGTAATAATATGGATGGGTTCGGAGAATTCTTTTGGGGGGGGGATTTGGAGAATTCTATGTAAAGAAGGGATTAGGTACAAAGGACAACTACCACATGATCTTACTCATACGTTGTAGGATGGGCTGTTGAGGAAGGCTGCTGATCTTTTCTGGGAACTAGTGTTTCCACAGCCAACATACAGCTACAAAACTGCTAGTTTCATAGTCACACAACTAGTCTTGAACACCTCACATATGGACGCCAGATGTGGAAAGATATCAGTTCCACAATGGAGCAGGCTATGGAGAGAGTACTTGCACAGGGTCATTTCAGTAACGGCCCCAAGGACACATGGCAGAGTGTAATTCCAATTTATTCAATGCAACATGCCACATTTGTAGGTAGTGTGATATCACCTCCTCGCAGCCAATCCCAAACCCTTTACATCATGCATTGTTCCCGTCCATGGAGTGGGCTCAGGAAAGGATGTGCAGGTGAGTAGGTCAGCTTATGGTGGAGAGCACGTGCAAGCCTGGACTTGCCCACAATATACAGAACATAAAATAACTGAACAGAGAGTAAGATGGTGGGGAAGGGACTTAAAGGAAATGAGAAGATAAGAGTATTCAGTTGGGAGGTATCTTTTTAGTTCTAATGACACTATATTCTTGACAATCAAGTATTAATAGAGCATTATACATTTCAAACTTACTAAGAGGAGAAATTTCACATATTGTCAACATAGCTGGATATGGTGGCCATACCTACAACCTCAACACTCAGAAGACTAAGGTAGGATGATCCCAAGTTTGAAGCCAGCCTGGATCATATAGCAATACCCTATCTCAAAAGACAGACATGGAGCCATGGCTCAGCAGTTAAGAGCACTGGCTGCTCTTGCAAAGGACCCAGGTTTGGTTCTTAGCACCCACATGGCAGCAAACCACCATCTTTAACTCTATCTAGATCCAGGGAATCTGACACCCTCATCTGGCCCCCATGGGCATTGCTCGTAGGGGTGAATTTACGTATATGCGGGCAAAACACACACACATAAAATTCAAATAAATAATTTTTAAAAACAAACAAATCCCCAGATGATTAAAAAACTTTTTTCTTGCCATAAGGAGTTAAACGTGTTTGAAAAGATGGACAAGCTAATTAGCTTGAGTTTATAATTTTATATTCATAAATCATAACATCATCACTTTATTTCATACACATATAGAATTACGATTTGCCAATTTACAATTAAATATAGTCAGGGCTGGAGAGACAGCTCAGCGGTTAAGAGCACCAACTGCTCTTGCAGAGGTCCCGGGTTCAATTCCCAGCACCCACACAGTGGCTGAGAACCATCTTTAACTCCAGTTCCAGGGGAATCCGACACCCTCTTCTGACACGGGTGCGCAAACCTACATGCAGACAGTACATTCATACACATAAAAAAATAAAAATAAATAGAAAATTAAAAAATATATATAGTCTACTCTGCATTATTATTGTACAGTCTCAGGTAATTAAAATGTAGAGGACATTAGCCGGGCGTGGTGGCGCACGCCTTTAATCCTAGCACTTGGGAGGCAGAGGCAGGCGGCTCTTTGTGAGTTCAAGGCCAGCCTGGTCTACAGAGTGAGTTCCAGGACAGCTGGGGCTACAGGGAGACCCTGTCTCGAAAAGACCAAAAAATAAATAAATAAAAATAAATAAAATGTAGAGGACAATGCGAATTTTGGTAGAAATTTAGAAAGTCCAAATCAAAATATGAAAGTCATCTTGGCCTGACAGAATTGTAGTTTTGGATTTTAAAGTATGTGTTGTTAGTTAGTAAGTACATGTTAAAGAGAGGAAAGAGGGACTGGTGAGCTGCTGGCTCAGTGGGTGAAGGCACTTGTTATTAAGTCTGACAACCTGTGTTCTATCCTGAGAAACCACAGGGAAGGAGGAAGCAACCCCCACAGTTTGTCCTAGGTGTCCCTGACCTGCACACATGCATGTGTGTGCACACACATAAACAAATAAATGTAATAAAATACTTTTTTTTTTCTTTTTGGTATTTTCGAGACAGGGTTTCCCTGTAGCCCCAGCTGTCCTGGAACTTGCTCTGTAGACCAGGCTGGCCTTGAACTCACAAAGATCCGCCTGCCTCTGCCTCCCTAGTGCTAGGATTAAAGGCGTTCGCCACCACGCCCGGCGTAATAAAATATTTTTAAAGAGTGGAGAGAGACTACCTTGAGAATCACATTCTTTACACAAATCTCTCTAGTGCAGACTGGCCATGTTCCAGACATTTTGCATGCAATGGCTAATTTGGTTCCTGAAAGTTACAGTCTTTTGTGCCCATCTTACAGATACAAAAACCATCACTTTGTTACTTTTTTGGATGTTACAAATGCATGCATTCCTCCCAGCCCAGAAAAAAAAAATTTCATGCATGTTCCTCCTCCCCTTTCTGGTGCTGTGTACATAGCTTTGAAGCAAAAGGTTTGCCAACCTCCTATGAATACATGAGCATGGGTACAGACACTTTAATCATGCACCACAGGGGTCTTCAGGGAGCCATTTTATTTTCCCCTGCTTGAGACTAGTGCCTGTAGGTGCAACGAAAGGGGAGCTCAAATCATATCATCAGAGCAGAAAACCAAGCAGAGTCAGCAGGACGCTGGTGTGCTGTGTAAAAGCATAAAAAGTACGTCTTCTCCTAAAACCATACCCCAACCATGTGTCTCAAACAGACCCGGCTTCTTGTTTCTCATGCTTGTGTAGCTGGGCTAGTACCCAGTAGCGTGCTGTCAATGAACGCAATGGACTGCCCACTCAGGTTGGTCCCTGCTTTCCCATATGACTTCTAGCAGGGAAAATGGGTTAGTTTGGGGTTGTTTTGTTTTGTTTTGTTTTTGGTCTTTTAGAGACAGGGTCTCCTTGTAGCCCCAGCTGTCCTGGAACTCACTCTGTAGACCAGGCTGGCCTTGAACTCACAAAGATCCGCCTGCTTCTGCCTCCCAAGTGCTAGAATTAAAGGAGTGTGCTACCTTGCCCAGCTAGTTTGGGGTTTCAAAATAAATAATTTATACATACACTGTGATGAATATTTCAAGTGTGGTTTATGAAGCTGTTACTTTGTAAAATGGCACTTGAAAGGCTGAGACAACAGGATCACAAGTCCTAGGCCAGCCTGGGCTACAAGGCAAGACCCTGTCTTAAAATAAAACATACAAGACAGGCGTGGTGGCACACGCCTTTAATCCTAGCAATCGGGAGGCAGAGGCAGGTGGATCTTTGTGAGTTCAAGGCCAGCCTGGTCTACAGAGTGAGTTCCAGGACAGCTGGGGCTACAGGGAGACCCTGTCTCTAAAAGACCAAAAACAAAACAAAACAAAACAACCCCAAACTAACCCATTTTCCCTGCTAGAAGTCATATGGGAAAGCAGGGACCAACCTGAGTGGGCAGTCCATTGCGTTCATTGACAGCACGCTACTGGGTACTAGCCCAGCTACACAAGCATGAGAAACAAGAAGCCGGGTCTGTTTGAGACACATGGTTGTGTCTCAAACACAAGTTTGTGAGTGGGTTCCAGGGCAGCTGGGGCTACATAGAGACCCTGTCTCGAAAAAAACAATAAATAAATAAATAAATAAATAAATAAATAAATAAATAAAACATACAGACACACAATGCTCCCAGAACAGTTCTAGAGAAGCTCGTGGAATTTTCCAGTGCTCTGGGCTATATTGCATCCTGACCACAGCCTCAAATGGATTCTTCCAGAAGTGATATTGAAACAAGTAGGTCAGCTCAGGCTGCTGTAACAGAATTCCAGAGAGAGAGGGTGGTCTAGAAACAACAGAACTTCATTTCTTGAGTCTGGAGGGCAGGACCCCACAGCCAGGGTGTGGGCAGGCTCTGGGGCCTATGCTCCTGGATCATGACAGAAAGAACAGGGAGGGCTGCAGTTGGCCTTCTTTGATACATTTGAGGAGTTGGACTTCTGAATTCAGAAGGGTGGTCCATGTGGGTCGTCCCTACACTGCCAGAGCCATGTGCCCAGTCTCTCAACAGCATGGAATTACAGACCCTTGACTTGGGCATGACTCTAAGCAAGGAATTGCCAAGACTGTTTATTGATATGTGAGCCTTTCCTAACCTGGCACTGTATTTGCTCTCCAGTACTTGGAATGGGGCAATTTACAGCTTTTTAAATAAAGGCAGGGAGACAGATTTAAAAGTTTATTAACATCTAATCCTGTTAAGATTGTCTTCACCATATGCCAACACAACAGCACATTCAAAATGCGTACTAATTACCCCCATCCCATCCTGTGTGTACGCTTTCTACGCAGCCCCTGACCTTTTCGTTAATAACTTTGCGTTATATTCATTGACCTGAAACAAATTGAATTCAGTGGCACTCACTCAAGAATTGAATTACATAGTCTCCTTAATTGGTCTCTTATTTAAATGGGAGAAAGTAACGGCTTGCCACCTGTAATGTTTCCAACAAAATAAAATTGGAATTATAATGCATTTTCCTCAAGCTAGGTGATTTTCTTTTTCAAGGTCTGGCTATGAAAATATCATTCTGGTATTAACTGCAAAAGAATCCCTGGGTTCTTTTATATTATTGTTGCCAATGCGGTGGGAAAAAATGCCTGTCGAGAAGAAGCATATTCATTAAAGGAGACTCATGTAAATCATCTGGGCTGGGAAGACCCTCAGAGTGGGTGGCTCTCAATGTCTGTTGCCCACGGTTGTACTGCCTGACCCACCCTGGCTCTTTGGATTTTGGATTATGTGATTTAATGTACCTCTGACTGGCAAAACAGGGAACATTAAGGCAGGAATATGTTAAGCATGTAAAGATATTTTCCACTGCATTTGGTTAGTTTTAAGTCCTCGAGCAGCATTGTGTGTTAGCTGGGGGGGAAGGGGGCAGAAATCTAATTTCAGGAGTTTAGTGATGTTCCGCTATCGCCAGTTTCACAGGGGAGAGATACCGCTGGTAACATTGTTCTTTGAGAAGCTCACTCATCTCTTTCCTTGGAGTATTCTTGCAAGCGATCAAAGAGATAAGGAGCCACTGGAAATTTGGGGTTCTGCTTTCTAATTCCAGTGTGAAATTAATTGTCCCAACTGCAAAGAACTACTTACTCTTTTCCTTACCATATTTAACTTAAAAATGCAAATGTTATTAGTGGACTGATCACTGATAAGGATGCCTTTGTGCCTGGCTTTAACCTCTATTAGTGAGGATTATGAGGACGTAGTCACATTGGCATTTTCTAAGTGTCACCGTGACAGCACTTGCTGCACAAATGCCTAGCTGTCACCGTGAGTTTTATCACTCGGTTTTTCCCTCCGAATATAGACTAATAAGCCCAGAAATTACAATTGCCTCCCTGCCGAATCTGTGATAGGCGGAAATAATGATATCAGTGCCCTGCTAATCTTCTTGCCTCTGCGCCTGGCACTGTCCTATTGAGTCACCTGTCACACTCGCTTTGATGAGCCGAATTCAATCTCCTTGCTGTAATGACAATGGGGCCATTTTAATGTTTGGAAATGATTATGTGGAAGCTTCGTCGGGCTGTGTCTTGGCAAGCAAACCCAGGCACTATGCAAGCCAGCAGAGTGGGCTCTGGCTGTTGGGCAAGCAGTGGAGACTCTGTTATTAGGAAATAGACATGGAAGTGGAAGTCAGCTTCATTCTGAGCAGGAAGGAGAGGGAGGGGGAAAAGGAGAGATCTCTCTTGCAAAAGCCTTGCCATTGGCTAAGCTCATCATGGCCTGCTTGCATTTACCTTGAGGGGTTCCCTCAAACGTCTGTGTGTTCGAGGATGCCAGGGTGGCTGGGGCTTCTAAATCGTAACTGTGACACCACATCATCTGCCGGGACTACAGTCAGGCCAGTGTTCTTCTCCAGGACATCAGCCAAAGCAAATCACTGTTACCCCAGGCCTACTGATCCCTTGTTTTCTGGAGAATATATTGCCACAGAACCTAAAAACATCTTGCCAATGCGATTCCCTGTGGATTGCTTATCTGTGAGCAGAAGAACCAAGACTGTGTATGTGTAAAATTCAAGAAGATGCTGGAATACATGGTAAGCATGCTCACTGGTTCCTTACACTCTTCAGGAGGTGACACTATCCACAGGTGTGAAGAATAAGGGACTTCTGGGCTACTTCCCAAACTCCTACAAATGCTTCAAAACTCTTCCTGCCCCGCTTCAGGCTCATAGCTCTTCTGCACCTTTGTCAGGTCACGAGGATGAAAAGGACTCCCCTTTGCAGCTGTTTATACACAGTGTCCCTGTTTGAACAATAAAATTCAAGGAAAACATTTTTATCTCTGGTAATCACATCCCAGAGGGATAGCAGCCCATGAAACATACAACCACTGCCTCTGATCCTTCCAGAGGGCAGCTCCCCAGTTCCCTGTTAACATGAAAAAGAGGTGTGCCGAACAAGCCATAATTCAGCATGCAAAGTCGTGTGCAGTTGGACTAGGCTCTGTAATGTAAATTGCTTGGCTCGTTTCCAAAGGAACATGGAGATGCCCCTGGTCGATTAAATAGTCTTCAAACCAACTCTCTGCCTTCTTCATTTGTTCCTTATGGCAGTCTGTTGGGGTCATCTTATCTGTCCAGACATGGGGTTCATTAAGTTAGTGTTCACTGGCTTATAGTTGCAATAAAAGTCAATGGTGCATACATTTTAATCTTATTTAACAAGACTCTTGCAGACTCTTGATGTCTGTTAAACATGGAGCAAGAAGGATGTTTTTGTTTTTAATGGCAATAACAAAGAATCCATGCAATTCAAAATTGCTTTGAGGAAACGTGGGTTTTGCCAGCACCTTGTATCCAGGCACACTTGGGGATGTTTAACTTCTGAACTACCATTGCCTCATCTGTATAGGAAAGATGAGAAACATATCTTCCCAAAGGTCACTACAAATGAGATAATATAGACAGGGCACTCAGAGTGATGCCTGGTGTACATGGGGCACGATAAGCAGTGGCTCCTGGAGTGACAATGATTGCGACACTATTTCCTGAGTAAAATTCATCAGGAGGCACCCACCACCCAGAAACAAGACCCCCACTTTACTACGGCAGTGAAATCTCTTCATGATCTGACCTAACCCCACCCCCAGCCCTGACTTTCCCAGCAGATTACTTCTCTCTCCATTCTCCAAAGCTGCTCTGTGCTTTAGTCTTCACCCCTTTTCTTCAAAGCATCTGTGCTAGAATTTCTTCCTTCCCCTCCATTTTCTCCAAGTGAGAGTCCGTTGTTTCTTCAAGGCACGGTAAAAATGCATTTTCCTTCATTAACCCCTTGCTACCTTAGGTAGACTTTGAGGCATCACACAGTAGGGCCTCGTGAGTCTTAGTTTTGAACCAGAAGTTATTACTCTACCATGACCATGTCACTGCCTGCATTTCCCAGCCTTCCTTATTTTAATCGAGCAATTATAAACAGAAGCCATGTGGATCCTTCCAGAACAAGCCCGAGTGCAAAGTGAATTTTAAGTGAAAGGCTCAGGCTCAGCTCTGGTCCTCTCCCTTGCCTGCCCCAGTGATCTAGAAGCCATAGGGTCTGAATGAGGCAGCATTTCCATCAGCTTGGGTCCCTGAGTGAGTTCCAGGGGGCCTGGAACAGATGCCCAAGCCTCCGTGGTATAAACTGCTGACATTTGGTGACTGCCGCAGCAGTTGAGCTTGATTCAAACTTCCCTGTGTTCTCAAATGCCTCAGAATCTGCTCCTTAAAAGAAATTTGTGGGTAACATTGTCCTTGTGTACATGAGCAGTGTTGTAACAAGGTGTACACTCCTAGAAATCAGGAGCCAGGGCAGCTCCATCCACAACTCTCCTATGGCTCCAAGCAAGTGTTGGCACTGATGGGATGTTCAAAAATATTTGTTGACTGTATTGTGATTCCCTGTTGTTTCTGAATGAAGACCAAAATATGCATTTGTAAGTGAGGCAAGTTGTCCCAGTACACGTAGTCGCATAGTCATCATCCATCTTGAGAAACAGCCATAGACTGCTTCTGAATAGTCCTACGTGTAACAGCATTATAGACCCTCAGGGCAGGTATCATTTGTACAAGGATTAAGACTCTTCCTGCTTTTTAGACTCTTCCCAGACTATTGATTGAATAAGTCACCAAAAACAATGATTTGTGGCAAGTTTATGCATTTGGATAATTTTTTTAAAGAAGTTATTTTTTTAATTTTTTATACACAAAATATTTTTTATGTGTATGAGTGTACTGTCTGCACGTAGGTTGGTGCACCAATGTGCAATGCCACGGAGGTCAGAAGAGGGCATCGGATTCCCCTGGAACTGGAATTAAAGACAGTTCTTAGCCACCATGTGGGTGCTGGGAATCGAACCTGTGTCCTCTGCAAGAGCAGTCGGTGCTCTTAACCACTGAGCCATCTCTCCAGCCCCTCAAAGAAGTTCTTAATGCAGTGACTTGGGGGCTGGGGAGGTGGTTAGTTCCTTAGTCAACATGAGCCATGGTTAAATGAGTACAGTTGATGGATTTCTACCATAGTTGAACCTACTGAATCACAGAGCTTGATGCTGGAGCACATGTAACCATGACCTCTTCCAGTGGAGTGTGACACAGAGGGGAAGGGACATATCTGCAATGCTGAGATGTCTACTCACCTTCTCGATACATAAATCTGTTCTTTCCTGTTTCTAACTACTCATCTCTTTACATATAAAACAGTTGCCTGTAACAATGTCCAAGCTTTCATTTAAATTTATGAAAATTCTAGGGAGAGTGTTTAAGGTTCTTTAGACAATCCTAGCCTTGTCTGATTATTGTGTTTGACTTGACAAAGAAAAGTATGGAAGATTGTCAAGAAAGAGCCCTGGTTTGTTTGAACTGACTGTTTATGTCTTCTCTTGCCTTATGGATAAACTGTCTGTAACCCCATCCATAATCTTGATCTAAGTGAACTCTGGGGGGAATAAAACACCATATCTGGTTAAATTCAAAGAGTTTTGGTCTTAGCAAGACAGTAAAAAAGGTATTCTACATCTTTGGAAGGAAAGAGGTTAAATAAATGAAAATGCTCTATATGGGAACTTAAGTTTCCAGATTCCACTGAAACTGAAGAAATAAGTAGTTGTGAATATAGTAGCTGCCATGAGAGGAAAAAAATAGGAAGTACACAGAGCTAGAATAGCACAGAATTGATTCTGAAGAGGAAAGGAGATCTACCAGCAGGTCTCAATAAAAGCTTTGCAGCCTTTTACACACAGACCTTTACAGAGCTCAGATATGGAGAGAATAAAGAATGTCAACTGTGTTCTTGGAGATGCCTATCCTTTCACAGGAAAACCTTGTTGGGAGGCTGCTCCTGCATAGGTGTTCATTCCAAGTGAACGTTTGTCTAATTTTTCAGGGATGTGTCCCCGTTTGAATTTGCAAATATATCTCAAAGGGAGTTCCTGAGAGTGTGTGGAGAAAATATGGCTCTCAGAACAGCCTGCGTGGTTAAGAGATGCACCCCAGACCATCAACAATGACTACTGAGGGAGAGAGATGCACCCCAGACCATCAACAGTGACTACTGAGGGAGAGAGATTCCAAGTGTTTTCAGGATGCAGACTGCTGGAACCAATCAACACGACTGAGGCAGCAAGACTGTGAGTGGACTTTCTATGAGAGTTCCCTCATGATCCATGAGCATTGTGGAAGAGAAGAGCGGGTGTCTGAAAGAGCAAGCAAGCTCCCTTCCACTCTGCTGGTAAGCTAATAGACACTTCTGAACCTTACCATGTAATTGTAGGAGAAGCTGGGATCCTAATAATAAATATATGGTAGATGATCAAGGATTTTGCCATGGACCAAATGCATGCCTATTTTTGAAGACAGGTTTCATCTCCCTCTTTGTATTTCTAGAGACGTGGGAACATCCAACAGGGTTCCTAGAGAAAGGTTTTCAAAGAACTTAGTAGCTCCCTACTACACAATATGTTCAGCAGATGCCTTCAAAAGTTAACGACCTTACTAATGTGTCACTAGTACATGATGTCTGGAACTTTGGCTCTCTTTAGATGCTCAGAATATCCAGAGCTTGAGAGCAGAGATGGTAACAAGTGGTTTAGCACATAAAAAAATGTACTACACTTTGTTCTGTTATTTGGGCTCCCTGTTAGTATTTTAGTATATGTGTATGTCTACTATAAACAAACTTTGCTGTTTATTTTGAAATCTTGAGTAATCTTAAATTTTCCCATTTTTCTTTTTCAGAGGACTTTAAAATATTTGCATAATTTAGAAAACCAGGGTCTGACATGGTGGTACATATGTATAGTCGCAAGCGGGAGGATCATATATTCAAGGTCAGCCTGGGCTACACAGTGAGTTCAAGGCACACCTGACTCTATCTCAAAATTTTTTGCGTGTGTTTTTGAGATAGGATCTCCCTTTAGTCCCAGCTGGCCCGGAGCTTACTACGTAGACCAGGCTGGCCTTGAACTCACAGAGATCTACCTGCCTCTGCCTCCCAAGTGCTGGGATTAAAGGCATGTGCCACCATGCCTGGCTATCTCAAATTTTTATAAAGAAATCTACTCTAAGGATAACTGTTATCTTAGAATAGGTTCCACACCCCATAGAAGGTTCCTAAGCTAACATATTCTTAGGGAAGTATTTCCAAGGAAGGCAAGGAAGGGGAAGGAGATGCTGAGACAGGAAAGTCATGCAAGAGTGCGATCTGGCCTTTGTGCGCTGCCCAGAGAGGGATCCATACGGCTAGTTTCTGATTCCCATCGTAACTAAAAAGGGAAACTAACACAATGTCCGGAGCCCTTGAGGACCTGCAAATGAAGGAAGAGGATGTCTTCAAATTCCTTGCAGCAGGAACCCATTTAGGTGGCACCAACCTTGACTTCCAGATGGAACAGCACATCTACAAGAGGAAAAGTGATGGTATCTACGTCATAAATCTGAAGAGGACATGGGAAAAGCTGCTGCTGGCGGCTCGTGCCAGTGCTGCCATTGAAAACCCTGCTGACGTCAGCGTCATCTCCTCCAGGAACCCTGGCCAGCGAGCTGTGCTGAAGTTTGCTGCTGCCGCTGGAGTCCACTTCACTCCTGGGACTTTCACTAACCAGATGGAACTGCATCTTCTGGTGGTGACTGACCCCAGGGCGGACCACCAGCCCCTCACAGAAGCGTCTTATGTCAACCTGCCTACCATTGCTCTGTGTAACACAGATTCTCTTCTGCGTTATGTAGACATGGCCATCCCGTGCAACAATAAGGGAGCCCACTCGGTGGGTTTGATGTAGGGCGGGGGGATGCTGGTCCGGGAAGTTCTGCGCATGTGCGACACCATCTCCTGTGAGCACCTGCGGGAGGTCATGCCTGATCTGTACTTCTACAGAGACCCTGAAGAGATTGACAGTGAAGAACAGGCCGCTGCTGAAAAGGCTGTGACCAAGGAGGAGTTTCAGGGCTAATGGACCGCACCAGCTCCGGAGTTCACTGTGGCTCGGCCCAAGGTGGCAGACTGGCCTGATGGCATGCAGGTGCCCTCTGTACCTGTCCAGCAGTTCCCTACTAAAGACTGGAGTGCCCAGCTGGCCACCGAGGACTGGTCTGCAGCCCTCACTGCTCAGGCCACTGAATGGGTTGGAACAACGACTGAGCGGTCATGAGCTGTGCTGCAGATACGTGAGGATGGGAAGAAGGAAGAAGGTGGATGGATGGATGGAAAATAAAGTGTTTCTAAAGAAAAAAATAATAATAAATTCCTGCAAGCCTGTAAGTCTTGAGCCTGATGTCATGGAGAACTCTGAGGCACGGGGCATCTATCACAGTTTCATCTATCTAAAGCAAAGCTTCAGAGCACCCAAACACTGGGAGTTCTTCATAAAAGTAAAAACCACCTGAGGGAAGATAGGCAAAAATGCTAGCAGCATCTTCTGATAGAAACCTGGGCTGGAAGGGGAGGTCTGTGGTATAGCACTTGCCTGGCAGAGGAAAGGCCCTGAGTCTAGTTCCCAGCACCACAATTAATTAACTAATTAATTAGTAGTAGAGAACTTGAAGGGACACATGACATACTGACAGGAATAATTATTTTTAAAATGGGAGAGGGATTTATTTTGTGCATGAACATGGCGGTAAATTGATTGCTTGCAGTTCTCGTGTGGTTGCAGCCAGATGGTAGCTGTGGCGTGGGTCATTTTGAAGGTGTCTTTACTCAATTTCCTGCCACCTGGGCTGAGAAAACTCAAGGCAACCCAGAGGGGGAACTCCCCAGTCACATCTTTCCATCTATCATCATCAATCTAATTAGTGGCCTCCAAACAGTAGGTCAGACCTCTTCCCGGGTAGTTGAAGGTCCCCAGAGAAGAAAAAGACAAGGCCTGCTCCAGCCAAGCCTTGGGGATCACGGAGTCCCACTTTCACCACATCGTGGCCAATGTACAGTCACACACACACACACACACACACACACACACACACACACACACAAATGTCCCTGAACTCAACCAAAGAGTATCTAGACCTCACCTCCTAGTAGAAGGAGTTTCAGATGACTTTTATGTTAAGTCACTAAAAGCACCCTTGCTGGTACCTTTGGCTTCTGCTGACAACTCTGATTATATTCAGCCTCTGCTTGTTCTTCTGTGTGGTATGAATCACCTCATCCTTGTTGGGAAACTATTCTTTTCTTCAGAGCCCTTATAAGCTCTTCCATTCCCTAAGGAACTCCTTTGGAGCCCAATTTGGGCCCGGAACTTTAGAGTGACTTATCAATTAGCAGGAAGGGGTTTCCCAGACTGTGAGCTTCAAGAGCCAGGGGCCCCTGAAATGCTAAGGAGCTTCATTGAAAAGTGAAAAACCTGTGTAGACAAGTGATTTCTACTTGTCTGCACTGAAGAGGGAGTAACTGTTTTCTTGACCTCGAATATACTGAACCCTAGTTGTAGTAACTGTTGAAATCTGGGGATCTCCTAACTCTTCCTAAGTCAGACTGAAGTGAGGATTTGGGTTGAGTGACAATTTGTGAAGTGACTTAAGAAGGTGAAATGTGGAACATTGCTGTGAAGGTCTCTGCAGAGGACACCACTCTGAGTGACTGTGGAGCCATGTCTAGTGCTGCAAGAAAACTTGGTCTCTTTCTCTCTCTCTCTCTCTCTCTCTCTCTCTCTCTCTCTCTCTCTCATGCAGGTTACATGTGAGGGCACACACGTGTGTGTGTGTGTGTGTGTGTACACATTTGTTTGGGAGTTCATGTCTATTTCCACAGTGTGCATGCATGTGGAGGCCTGAGGCTGGCATTAGATGTTTTCCTCCATCTCTGTCCATTTAAATATTGAGGCAGAGTCTCTTACTGAACCCAGAGTTCACCATCTCAGCCAGTCTTGCTAGCCAGCTCACAGCTGCAGGGATTCCTTGTCCTTGCCTCCTACACATTGGGATTATAGGCAGGCCACTAGGCCCACCTCGACTTTTTTTTTTTTTTTTTTTTTTTATTTTTGGTCTTTTCAAGACAGGGTCTCCCTATAGCCCCAGCTGTCCTGAAACTCCCTCTGTAGACCAGGCTGGCCTTGAACTCACAAAGTTCTGCCTGCCTCTGCCTCCCGAGTGCTGGGATTAAAGATGTGCACCACCACACCCGGCTGGCCCACCTAGACTTTTGGAAAAAAGTTTGAGAGGGTCTCACTGTGTAGTCCTAGCTGACTTGGAACTCTCTATGTACACCAGGTGGGTTTTTAACTCACAGGGATCCTCCTGCTTCTTCTTTTGAGTGCTGGGGTCTAAGGGCTAACCACCATGTCCAGCCCACCCTGCTTTTTTGGTTCTAGGGATCCAAACTCTGGTTCTCACACTTCTGCTACATTCTCACACTTCCGCTACAAGTGCTTTACCCGCTGAGCCACCCCCTCTGCCCTATCTACAATCTCTTGTCCTTATTGGTTGGTTATACCTCCTGAAGGCACTTTGTCCTTGGCCACTCTGAAACTGCCCATCTAGAGAGATGCAGCAGCTGGAGATCCAGATGCTGTCCACAGGTAGGCTGAGGATGGGTGCTAGACCTCCGGCCTTAGTACAAACATCTCTTTCCTGTCTCTACAATCACAGACTTTCTAACGCCTCAAATTCTTTTTTAGAAGTAGACAAAGTGCACATTATTTTTCAAAAACAAGATTCATTCATTAGAGTTTGCTACATATTACTTTGGAGTGTATTCCAGAAGTAAGCCTTGGATTTGTGTACTAGGGGAGCCACAGTGTGTCTCAGCTGATTATGATCCAAGCTGATCAAAAGACCCAGGAGAGAAAAGTGCTCACCTCCAGTAGACCCCTGGCGCCAGTGCACTCATTAACCAAACCTGCTGACGCCAGTCTCCTGCCTCAGCCCCGCCCCCTCCAGCTGCTCTTTTCTTCCTTTCTACAGCTCATTAGGACCCACAGCAGAGGACCAGGGTAGATCAGAGCCACCAGAAAGCCCTTAAAAAGAAAACCTTGCTTCAGGCCAGAATGGAGTTGAAACTAGTAACATGATAGATTTTTTTCATTATTTTAATGTGATAAAATATGAATAACATTCCTTATCATTTTAAGCTTTAATGGTAAACTTCAATAATATATCTACTGCAATTAGTACCACATTCGTCACCAAAACTTTGGATTGTAGAATTTGGGGCTCTCTGTGAATTTGGGTTTTTCATTATACACCTGTCCTAGTTTGCTTTCTATTGCTTTGATAAAACACCATGACCAAAGGCAACGTGGGGGAGAAAAGGTTTATTTGGCTTACAGGTTAAAGTGCCCCATGAAGGGAAGCCAAGGTGGGAACCCAAGGAGGAGCTCGAACAGAAAGCACTGAAGAATATTGCTTATTGGCTTGCTCAGCTAGTTTTTATTAATTTGTTCTTATTTCATGTGTCCGAGTATATTGCTTACATGAGTATAAGTACACCCATGTTGTGCAATGCCCACTGAGATCAGAAGAGGGCATCATATTCCTCTAGAACTAGAGTTACGGACAGTTTTTAGCTGCCATGTGAGTGCTGGGAATCAAAATCGGGCCCTCTGCAAATGTAATCAGTGCTCTTAATCTCTAAGCCATCTCTCCCGTCCCCCCTTTTATTTATTTTTTATTTTTGTTTTATGTGTATGAGTCAGCCAGCTTTTTTTATATAGCCCAGGCTCACCTTTCCAGGGGTTGAACCCACAGTGGGCTGTGCCTTCCTAAATCAATTAGCAATCAAGAAAATGCTCCACAGACATGACCACAGACCAATCTAAAAGAGGAAATTCCTCTATTGGAGTGCCGTCTTCCCAGGTTTGTCAAGTTGACAACCAATATTAGCCATCACAACCCCCTATTTTCCATTAATTCAGGAATTCAAGTGTTGGCTGGATGAAGTAAAATGTCACTTCCCAGGAGCTAAAAGATGTACACTGTGTTTAGCACTTTTATAACAACTACTAAAAATCAAGAGTGCTGTGTCATTAGATAATACTATATGTTATTGTGGTGGTTTGAATGAGTGTCCCCCAGAGTCTCTAGGTATTCAGACGTTTGTCTCCAGTTGGTGGCACTGTTTTTGGAGGTCTTGGGGTGTGTGGCCGTGCTGGAGGAAGTGTGTCACTGGGGGCAGGGCTTAGAGAGTTTAAGAAGCCTCGTGGTCTACAGTTGCCCTCTCTGTTTTCCTGTGCTCTTTGCGAGATGTGACCCTCGGCCTGCCGTTCCAGCTCCAGCCGCCATGCCTCCCGCCACAATGGACTCTAATTCCCTGGAACCGTCCATCGTAAGCTCAAATAAACTCTTCTTTTTATAAGTTCCTTGGTCATGGTGTTTTATCACAGCAACAGAAAAGTGACTAATACAGTTATTGGTACCAGAAAGTGGGCTGTTGGCTGTGAAGAACCTGACCATGTGGATGTTTGGAGAAGTGTGGAAGACTTTGGAACTTTGGGCTGGAAAGGCTGTTGACTATTGTAAGCAGAGCTTAAAGGGCCATTCTAGTGGAGGCCTGGAAGAAAGCATGGCTGCAAAAGATGTGGTTCCAGGGGAAAATAAAGACTTAGGCAGCAACTGGGATATTTTGATAAAGAGTCTGGCAGCAGTTTGCCCACAGCCCAAATGCTTGCCTGATGCTAAGTTGAAAAGCAGTGGACTGATGTCTTTGGCGGAGGATATTTCAAGACAGCCTAATGTAGAAATGGTGGTGTGGCTTTTAATGGTGAATATTGTGCAGATCTACAGTGAAGAAGAGAAAATGGGGCAGAAGGAAATGCAGAATGTACAGTTTGGGTCTGATAACTGCACTAGGAAGATTAAAGGTGGTGCCAAGGCTTGTGAAGGAGAGTTTCCTTTTGATAAGGAGATTAAAGTGCTAAAGGAAGAGCCTGGAGATTTACAAGTAAACAAAAGAATCAGTACCTTCACGGCAAGACCACACCCAGCTAATCCTCCAGCAAGTCCAGGGCAGAGAAAAATGGCAAATGTGGTTAAAGTAGGAGAGATTCCATCCCGAACTTGCAGCCAGATTCGGCAGTTTCATTCACGTGGTGCTGGCTTTAGAGGCATGAAGTTTGCAAGAGTGAAGGGGTCATCAGTTCTTCCTCCACGGTTTCAGAGAGCCAAAGAGGTCAGGCAGAGTACAGCAGGGGCGTCCCTGAATAAAGAAGGCCCTGATAGGCCATTGTGTGAAGCTGTGAATGTGAAGCCTGGTTGGCAGCAGAGACCCCAAGAAGACTTTCGAGATGCCAGACCTGTGAGATATTTGCCAAGGAGAGCTGCATACAGGGAGTGGTACCAGCCTAAGAAAGAGATGTATGTTGCAAGCAAAGCTGGAAGAGCTGAGCCATCTAAGCCCTTTGGAAGTCAAGTCCCAGAGGTTGCATGTGGAGCTACTGGACTTGGCATTTGCCCTGCTGGTTTTCGGTCTTGTTTTGGTCCAGTATTTCCTCACTATGCCTCTATTCCTCCCTTTTGGAATGGGAATATGTATTCGGTTCCACTGTATGTTGGGAGTATGTAATTTGTCTTTTGATTTTACAGGAGCTTACAGTTAGGAGATTGACCTGAGTCTCAGAAGAGACTTCGGACTGTGGACTTTTGAATGGCATTGAAACTGGTGGAGACTATGGGGACTTTTGGGGTTGGACTGAATGCATTTTGCATTTTACATGGTCAGGAGCCTATGGGGGCCAGGGAGTGGAATGTGGTGGTTTGAATGAGTGTCCCCCATAGGCTCTAGGTATTCAGACATTTATCTCCAGTTGGTGGCGCTGTTTTTGGAGGTCTTGGGGTGTGTGGCCATGCTGGAGGAAGTGTGTCACTGGGGGTAGGGCTTAGAGAGTTTAATAAGCCTCGTGGTCTACAGTTGCCCTCTCTGTTTTCCTGTGCTCTTTGCGAGATCGCTCCAGCTCCAGCCGCCATGTCTCCCACCACAATGGACTCTAATTCCCTGGAACCGTCCATCGTAAGCTCAAATAAACTCTTCCTTTTATAAGTTCCTTGGTCATGGTGTTTTATCACAGCAAGAGAAAAGTGACTAATACAGTTATGGTTAATCATTATTGCCAGCTAGACTGGATTTAGAATAATCTAGGACACACATCTCTGGGTATAACTTTGAGGAAGTTATTGGAGGGATTTTACTGAGAAGAGACCTAACATGAATGTAAGGGGCACTGTTCTATGGGGTCCCAAACAGAGTTAAAATGGGAAAAAGGAAAGCAAGCTGACTACCTGTGTTCATCTTCTTCTGCTTCCTGATTGTGGATATAGTAATAAGAAAAATAACCAATATTAGAATTAGTATATTTTCATAAAAATGTTTAAATAATGAAATGAAACTATGTCAGACACATTTTTTTCCTTTTTATTAAATTTGTCCCATGAGGGAAGATTTTCATACATATCAAAATCCATGAATGCTCAAGTATATTAAATAAGTTGGCATAATACCTTCATATATCCTACTCACATATTCTCCTGTATAATTTTAGTCAACCCAAGGTTACTTAGATAGTACAAATGCTATATAAGTAGATATTATACTGCATAATTTAGGTAATAATGGCAAAAGAAGGGTCTGTGCGTATTCAGGACTGACACACTTAGTACAATCTGCAGGTGTAGAACACAGAGATGCAAAGGGCCGGTCAACTCTTATGTGATGAAAGTAATACTCCTGTTAGTAAAGTCCCCCATGATCCTTACCCTAGAGATCTTATACCCAGACACTTGGGTGAACTTGACCAGACTGGCTGGTTTAAACATCAAAATTTTATTTTCTCAAAATCAGAAGTCAAAGCTCAAGATGTCTGCTGAGCAGTTCTTTCTAAGCAACTAGGGGGAAAGATTCATTCTAGATCTATCTTCATCCTGTGTCCCTTCATGACATTTGTCTATAGGTTCAAATTTCCTATTGTTATGAGGACATAGCCATATTGGAATACCACTTGTTGATGACCTCATTTGAAGTTGATTGCCTCTGTAAAGATTCTGTCTCTAAGCATGGTTATATTCTGGTGCATTATGTGTTAAAGACTTCAACATGACCTTATTTGGAGTACAAAGTACATACAGTAACACCTACCAAACAATACTGAAATTGAAGACTCAGCCAAAATAAATGTGCCATTACTTGGAGCTTCTAAAGTTTAGAATGGCTTGTCATGAAGCAGAAGTTAATCCACATGCTGAGGGGAAATGCAAGGAATATGTGTGTGATGTTTACTGCTCCTTCATTGCAAAGAATGAGACCCACTGGGGCTATCTCCAGCTTAAGAGACAGAAGAACCACATTATTTTAGGGATAAGTATGGAACAGCAGAAGCATATGGCCAAGTAGGAATCTAAGATTAGATATGGGCAAACAGTTGGACCCTATTGACTCTGAAACTTGTCCCAGGTTGTAAGGAGGCCTTGCAACTCTTAGCAGAGGAAGGAAGGGCCACTTTTCAGAGACAGATAGCCTGGTTCATGGCCAGGCTTTTCTTGCCATTGACTATGTCTTCCTGAAAAAGGAATCTAATCTCTCGATGCATCTCCTTTCTTTTTTTAGAATTTTATTTATTATTTTTATTTTGTGTGTATAAGTGTATTGCCTGCATGTACGTAAGTGCTCCCATGTCAAGCAAGGTCCATGGAGGTCACAAGAGGGCATTGGATCCCTTGGAACTGGAATTATGGGCAGTTGTTATCAACCATGTGGGTGCTGGGAATTGAACCTGGGTCCTCTGCAAGAGCAGCCAATGCTCTTAACTGCTGAGCCATCTCTCCAGCCTGGCATCTCCTTTCTTATCTGATGATGTAGAACACAACCACCTGAGGCCGCAATCTAGGACTGTATATAGGAAGGACAATCATCTTCATTATAGGGTTTCCATGACTGAGTTGTATTTCTGAGTCTTCTCTTTCCAGTTGGCTTCTGTGTGTAGCATAGCTCCTCCGTTACTTGAACATCCACAGTAGATTAATTCATTAACTCAGTGAATGTCTACCCAACAGTTACTACATGCTGGGCACTCTTCTTTACCCTAGGGGCTCAGCATTTGAGTCTATTAGATACATAGAGCAATTGAATGCTGAATCAATCATTTGATATCTCTGACCTCACTGACCTTGAGTCCATCATGCTTTTTTATTTATTTTATTTATTTTTTATGTGTATGAATGTACTGTCTGCATATAGGTTTGTGCACCCGTGTCATGCAATGCCACGGCGGAGGTCAGAAGAGGGTGTTGGATTCCCCTAGAACTGGAGTCAAAGACGGTTCTCAGCTGCCATGTGGGTGCTGGGGATCGAACCCCGGTCCTCTGCAAGAGCAGTCGGTGCTCCCAACCGCTAGGCCATCTCTTCAGCCCCCCATCATGCTTTTTATTATTTTTTATGTATATGAGTGTATTGCCTGCATGTAGGTAAGTGTACCCCTGTCATGCAATGCCCACAGAGGTCAGAAGAAGATGTCTGATCCCCTGGAACTGGAGTTACAGATGGCTATCAGCTGTTAACGTGGGTGCTGGGAATTGAACCTGAGTCATCTGCAAGAGCAGCCAGGGGCTGGAGAGATGGCCTGGCTGTTTAGAGCGCCAACTGCTCTTGCAGAGGACCTGGGTTCAATCCCCAGCACCCACATGGCGACTGAGAACCGTCTTTGACTCCAGTTCCAGGGTAATCCGACACCCTCTTCTGACCTCTGCAGCATTTCATGACACAGGTGCACAAACCTACATGCAGACAGTACATTCATACACATAAAAAAATAAATAAAATAAAATAAAAAATAACTGGGCATGGTGCCGCACCCCTTTAATCCTAGCACTTGGGAGGCAGAAGCAGGCAGATCTTTGTGAGTTCAAGGCCAGCCTGGTCTACAGAGAGAATTCCAGGACAGCTGGGGCTACAGGGAGACCCTGTCTTGTATAGAACAAAAGAACAACAACAACAACAAAAAAGAGCAGCCAGTGCTCTTAACTGCTGAGACATCTCTCCAGCACCAGCATGCCTTTTATAACTATTAATAAATTTCAATATTACAACTTTCTAACCTCTGTTCCCACCATCCATAGGTACTTCTCCCCTTGAAAACACCCTTAAAAGAGGCACTCTGATGTCCCACCTTATCTTTACAAGTCAAGCCACAACCAGCTTTCTGGTTGATTGTCTAGGGTCAGGTGGCCACTCTCATCCAACCAACTGTATTCTAGAGGAAGAGATGACAGGAGGCCTAGGACTCAACACCCTGAACCCTGGGGCAGCATGGAGGAGACTCACCAAAATATTATCTCTGTTGGAAGTTCCTAGAAGACTACACTAAGGTTATAAGAGAATACACTGGACATTTTAGTACTTAGAGCATCTCCAGGGATCCTGTTAGAGTTCCCACCACACAGGTCTATGGAGGTAACTTCTGGAGATCATTCCCAGTTTATAGGTAACAGATACAGGTTTAGAGCCAGGACTTTAGACCAGTGTCTTGGCACTGATTGTGTGAATTCCATTGCCTTGTATGGGAGAAACCTTCGGCATTCTTCCTATTTCCTCGGCTGTTCCTCATTCCCAGGGGCACTGGAAACGTCAGAGAGGGGATTTCTTTAGTGGAAATACCTTTTAACCACTGACAAATAAGAGTTGGTAATACATAGTCCAGTTACCATATGCCTTAGCACAAGGTTCGGATGTGTTCCACACCACTGCCCAGTGGTCCTCCCTAGCACTGAGCCCCTCTGGCCAGACCCTTAGTCTCTCATTGATTCTTTCGCTCTCCTGTCTTAGTTCCATTATTTTGTATTTACTGCAGTCAACTCTCAAACTACTTGTCCTCCAAACCTTGTGTGAGTATTTCCTTCTGGAGAATCACAAACTCAGACATCTTAACAAGAAAAAACAGATGTCTCAGCAGTGAAGAGCACTGGTTGCTCTTGCAGAGCACCCAGGTTCACTTCCCAACACCCACACGGCACCTAACAATCTGTAACTCCAGTTCTGGGGGATCTGACACTCTCTTCTGACCTCCTTGGGCTTTGCATGACATGGGTATACTTACATACATGCAGGTAAACACTCATATGCATTAAGTAAATAAATAAACAAACAAAATTATATATATTTTTGTGGTGTATTTGAGACAAGATCTCCCTGTAACACCAGCTGGCCTGGAACTCCCTCTGTAGTCCAGGCTGGCCTTGAACTCAGAGATCCACCTGCCTCTGACTCCCGAGTGCTGGGATTAAAAGAGAAAAACAGATGATAAGTCATGTTAGTAAGAACAAAACAAAAAAGCAAGACCTGGCATATTCAATCTATTTTCTACTGCTCTAACAAAATGCCTGAGTCTGGGCACTTTATGAAGAAAAGAGTTTTATTTGACTCACAATTTTAGAAGATGAGAGTCCAAAGCCAGGTAGTCCTATCTGCTCAGTCTCTGGTACATAGGTAGAAAGGTAACTTAAAACATAAGGGGAACACATTTGAGTGGTCTAATTTATAATGAACTACTGTATGAAAAATTAACCAGAGACTTGAGAGAACTATATTAACCCTGTCAAGGGACAGAGCCCCCCCCCACCATGACCCAACATCTAATACTACCCCCCACAACCTCTTTATACATGAGGATCCTAGCACAGCAACCCTTGAGAAGAGGCTTAAACCAAGAGGCTTAAACTGGAGAGACACACAAACACAGACCATCCATGCTGCTGTGTGTAAACAGTCAAGTGCATTGGTAGTTGCTCCAGTGTGCATCTACAGAGAAACAGAGGCTGCAGATGGTGAGGTGAAGCCCTCGCGGGAGGGGCTACTTGTAAACGGGATGCCTGGGTGACCAGTCTTGAAATGGTTCATTCTTCCATTTTAATCTCACTCTTTATTGAATAATTAATAATGAATTATATGACATTGACTTTTTTCCCTCAGAAATCTTGACTAACTCTTTGACAAGAGATTAATAAAGAGTGGGACTTCAGATGTCAAGTTTTTATGAGCAATGTCCAAGGCCGTCTCTGGATGGGTATTCTTGGCTGCTTTCACCACGGTCTCCAGAGACTGAAAAGCAATTGTTTAGCTGGGTAAAGAGAACCTCACTGAATTAAATTGACCTGCATGGAACAGACGGTAGCACTGAGCACTTTTACTAAGGGGTTTTTGAAAGAAACCCATTTTATTGTAGCTGAGTGCTGAAATTATTTTAAGGAAGTGATTATCAGCCTAATAATTTAAAATGCATGAATGATGTCAGCATCTAAAATTAAGGCAGACTGAGAGACTAACATTCCTGGCCATAAGTAAAAAGCTAAGTGTGTCTTTAGTTCTTTCTCCACTTTATTTTTTCCTTTTAGAAAATGAATTTGACTGTTTTTAAAAGCCAATTCTTATGCATACACCCTGAAAAGACAGAAATTTCCATTTATACTAAAATGCTAGCAGCTTCCCTTAATCCAGATACATATGTACCTAAAATCATTTTTGTTCCAAATATACTTATTATCCTAAAGGGGAAATGGTGTACTTCTTTGGGGTTGGTAGAGTTTTAGGCTTGTCCTCAATTTCAAATAATGTTATTAGAAACCCTAGGGATAATAGTGGACACCATAGAGAAAGGAGCCATTACAGCAAGAAACAGAGGTGGCAGCTGACATCCTTACATCCCTGGCTTCTGGCCACAGCTGGACTAAGAGTCACAGCCCTTCTCCATTTGGGCAGGGAATGAATGGATGCGTATTTGAAAACCAGCTCCCCAGCCTGCAAGTCCCACCCTGATTTGTGCATGGGACTCTCAGGACACTGGCGGGGAGTGTGACCTTTCCCCTGGAAAGCTTTCCTCTCACAGACTGCTGCCAAAGTTGGTATTCTCTAGGAAAGGCACCAATATTTTTTTCCTCCTGTTCAAAAAGACCTTTATGCACTAACTCACTCCCACCTACTGTGCATGTAAATTATTCATCAGTGATAAGGCCTCTGTTTATAACTTTGATCTTTCTATTCCTCTGGATGCCCGAGGAGCATGATAAGGTGGGTGAGTTAGCCCCTGCCTTTGATCGCCTACTCTCAAACGGCATTTTGTAGCAGAACCTCCGAGATTCCTTTATGGCCATATGGTAAGTAGAAAGGGAGGAGAATTGGGGATTTCTAAGGGCCCCATCTTCTAGCATCAAACCAAGACACAATAGGACAGGGCAGAAATGGACACACTTCTCCCCTGAATGAGCGGCTGTGCACTGGTGATTACCAGGCACCCATTACTGCCCTCAGTAGGCCAGAAGCAGGGTGACAGTTCAGAATCAGACTCATCCAGAATCTGTTTCTGAGTAATAGTGTACATCAAGTCTCACACTACAGTGTTGCAGAATAAGTAAGTTATTTAGGGGAAAAGCACAGTGATGAATCACCTTTCAAATTGTTTTCTCATCATAAGGTAAAAAACAAGTTTTTGCTTGTAAGATGAAGTAAGACATCGTACATAGAGAACACTGAAAGCTAGGAAGAAGGAAAGGTCTGAATTCCTTGCAGCTCTGAATTGCTTTATCCACAGTTTGTCTTCAAACTATTAGTGATGCTGATTATGTCTGGCATTGAATCTCAGAATACTCACAGTTTAGAGACCAAGGACAGTAGGCTCTGTTTCATAATGGCAGCGTAAACCACTTTGCATTAAGTAGGAATAGTAACATTTTTTTTTTTTTTTTTTTGGTCTTTTCGAGATAGGGTTTCCCTGTAGCCCCAGCTGTCCTGGAACTCACTCCGTAGACCAGGCTGGCCTTGAACTCACAAAGATCCGCCTGCCTCTGCCTCCCAAGTGCTAGGATTAAAGGCATGCGCCATCACACCCGGCAATAATTACATTTCTTATTGTGTTCCCTTCTTTCCACACCACATGAATAAGAACCTCAGCCTCCCTGGAATGGATGAAAAGAAGACTTTCTTTCAGTGAGGTCTGTTCTCAAAGGTGCTGACACCCAACAATCAAGTATCCTCCAGGCTGTCATGGATGACTGGGAAGCAAGATGTTGCTTGAGCTAAGTCTACCCAAGACTCAGCTTTGTTGGTGCTCCTTTTATATGATGACCAGGAAGCCCCACTAGGTGGAATTCTTTACCATGCAAGGTCCTCTGATGCTAGAAATATTGTCAGTATTTTCACCATTCCCTCAGATGCCACCCTGTCTTCTTCCTCTGAAACATTAATTATTTTACTCCTAAGTCAAACTTTAAAAAGGATTGAGGGCTGTCAAGATGGCTCAGCAGGTAAAGATATTGTGGTATAAATCTGATGACCTATGTTTAATTCCCAGAACCTACTCTAGAAGGAGAGAAGCAACTCCCAAAAGGTGTCCCCTGACCAGCACATGAGTGCCATAGCATACACACATCAACACACACATACGAATACACACACATAATTAACAACAATAATAATAATGAAATGTAAAAAAGAGGGGGTTGAGTTTCATGAAGCTGCAATGTGTGCTTCATCACTTTGTGAAGAATTCTGTTCACATACATTTAAAACCAGTTTTTAAAATTTTACAATGAAGCCCATTAATGTTTTCAACAGCACATTAACAATTGAACAGCTCAGTCTTCCCATGGCCCATTTGGATGCAGGTTACTTGGACAGCTTAGCTGGAAATTGATATTGTGTGTGGCTTAAAGTGCATTTCATCAAATGTTTCTATCTAATGAGATATTTAGGGGAGACATCATTTTTAATATCTTGAATAGCCTGGTGTATAAATCACCTTATCTCTATAAAGTATTGAATCATTTTAATTTGGTAAAGTGAGAACAAATTATTGGAGTCTGTTCATGTTTACTAATAGTATATTAGCAATAAATAGCATTCGCATCCCAGAAGGAAAAATCTCTACACACACACACACACACACACACACACACACACCACAAAACCTTCTTGTCTCTTCCTCACTGTTTCCCTGTATCTTCAGAACAGCCACCTCTGGGAATGTGAACAGTGTCAGTAAACATGGAGTTTGCGGTGCGTCGATGACTGTCATTACGCCTTTGTCCACTGCATTTCCCCATGATGAAAGGTTCCGTCCTATTCTGCCTCGTCTTCCTGTGCATGCTCAAGCCACAGTATCTAAAAATCTATGTTCAGTTCATATTTGCTTCAAAATCATGGGCGGATATCTCCCAGATTTGTTTTGTGCCCCCGTCCCTGCTCCCCCACCTGTGGGTAGTGTTTCTGAAAGCCCTGACTGATGGAGCTGGATGATTAAGACACTGGTTCCTGAAGAACTAAGTATTTCTTAGAATGATGTATTTTCTGCCACAGGAGGGGGCCCTAGAATAAGATGAAACCATGATCACACCCCCACCACCACCAACAACCTGCTTCCAGTCTCAAAACATGTCTTCCAGAGGGCCTTCCACAGAGTGATCACATCTGAGTTTTCCCCTTGATGGTCTTGTTATATCTAGGGGGGGGGGGAGGGGAGGGGTGCACAACTGCTATTGTTTTGGCAGGGCCGTAGTAGGGACCAGTCCCCTTGGATGTGCAGACACCACCGTGTGCATGCTCAGCGGGCAGAGCTTTGTGCCCCAGGCCTCCTGGGATGAGGCTGAAAACCTTCAGATCCCAGCACAGCTCTGCGGCATCCCTCTACCCACAAACTTCTCCTAATTAAGCCAGCCGGTCTAATTATGGGGTGTTCCATCAAATATTTCTCCAGATGCTTCCGATGCAGCCTGCGGGTGCTGGTCAAAGCTGGTGAGGCTTCTGATCAAGGATGCTGGCCCCGCAAGCACTGTGCACATTCGCCTCTCGCCTGGACGCGCCTGTCTCCAAGTACTGCGCAATTTGGCCTTGCTCATTTGCTCCGTTGCCTGTCGAAAGCATAGAGCATAATTACTAAAGTTAAGAAAACATCTCTGTAATTAGCTAGGCAACTCTAAGCACAAGAAATGGAAATTAGTCACTGTATCATAAATTAGTTTGTGCATACATTACATTCAAGGATCACCCTTGGGGCTCAATGTTTGCAGTCTTTGCCAGCAACCTGCCTGTATCTCAATAAAGCATTCGTTCCCTGGGTGAGCATGTCACAGAAAGCACAGAAAGGGAGTTTTGCTCGAATTACATCCATATATATATATATATATATATATATATATATGATATATATACTTGGCCACTAGAATAAAATCTAATATTCAGGCTGGGAAAAGAGAGACAAGTAAACAGTGATTTCCTGTTGATTTTATTTTCCTTTGTGGGGGTATCTATTAACCTATGACCATCGAGGTGTCTCCAAGCAGAGGGCTCATCAATTGTATTGTTTCACTCATTAGGAGCAGTAGTTACAAACTCTTTAAATAACCCTGATTTTCAACTATTTTTGCAGTCCCTCCTCTTGCCAGCCAAAGCCAGGAAATTGGACTCAGGCACACACAACACAGCATTTGCATCAAAATAATACATCAGGCAACAGCAAGCCACAATCACATCACTCAGAAGGAAGGAAGAGAATACAAATTAAAGGAAGAATGTAAATTTTTTGCCATTAAGCTTCAATGACCATTTGAAATGGTGCAAGGCACAAAGGTTCTTGATGAGCGTCATCTAGTTTGATTATTCATACTTGTGTTTCTGCTTGAATTAAAGCAGGAGTGCTACAGCCTGTTAAGGGAAAATATTTGAATTGATAGTGAACTCTCACCTTGCCGTGCATCCATTTACTTTTCAAATGAATACTAGATAAGTTAGTGCATTTTCTAATCGGCCTGTTTTCCAGTGAGTGCTGTCATTACATACCAATTTCTTTTAGAAGTGCTTGCTAAGAAACATTAACTACTTACAAATAAGGAGCTGTCTGTCACCGGCTGCAGTCTCGGGCTCGTTGGCTTCTTTCTGCTACGGTAGTTGCGAGCTTCTGGGATCTCTTCCTGCTTCCCACGCATAGACAAGGCTTCTGCCATGTGTCCTCTTTCCAGAACCAGGTAGAAGCAGGTGATGGTTCTAGGCCAAACTATTTCGCTACTGGGTCACTCTATGCTGGTGGCCTGGGTCCTGTGATCCTAAGAGCTGAGACTGAAGAGGCAGGATGAATTCTTATGCAGAGTTTGGTCTCAGGTTGAATATAGAGATGATCCTTCATTTCTGGATCCAAGTTCAATAGTCTGTTAATGAACTGTTTTAGCATAAAGAAAATGGAAAAGATAGATTTTGAGGGTTGTGGTTGGGGAGGAGGAGAGATGGCTCCCTCTCCACAAGATGGAACTCACACCTGTCTGGCACTGTTATTGGGGCCAAGAATCGTGGTTAGGCAGGTCATAAGCCCCAGGGAGGAACCCACTACAGCTATTCTGTTAAATGAAAATAGCATTAAACCAGCTCCTAATGACTTATGGATATATCGATAGATTAGTGCAGCTCTCCGAACTTCATCAGAAAAGCCTTTCAACAACTCGTCAAAATGCAGAGAATAGAGAGATTGAGGAGCGTTCAGCCCTAAATGGAACAACCGTACCACACTTTCCCTCCCAAGGCTCAGAGACATTTTTGGAAGAGGAGGTGGTTAACAACCACAACAAAACAGAGTTTTACAGACACAACAGGGAGTTGCACATATAAACTCAGAGTGGTTGTAGACAGCATGCTCAAAAACTGTGCAAACTCAAGCTGGACAAAATACCAGCATGGAGAAAGAGGTGAGCACCAAAATTCCACTCTCCACCTTTCTACCCCTGCCTAGTTGAGGAGTTATTGGCAATTGACAGCTTCTGAGAGAAGAGTCGGTTTTCTTTAAGAGTGTGGCCACTGGTAGGCCGACCATGCTCCAGTGGAAGACCCCAAACCCAAGATGATTTGAACAGCACAAATTGGACTCAATGGGTTTAGAAAAATAAATAAGGACACAAAGTCGGGTGGGTAAGGAAGAGGAGGTGGGACTGGAGAGTTGGGGTAGGAAAGTTTAAGATCAAAATACAACATATGAAATTTCCATAGAATTAATAAAAATACTCTTTGAAATATGTGGGAGAGAGGCTAGGTGTGGCGGTACACGTCTTTAATCCAGCACTCAGGAGGCAGTAGCAGCTGGATCTCTGTGAGATTGAGGCCAGCCTAGTCTACACATCCAGTTCTAGGTCAGCTGTGGCTACAAGGAGACACTTGTCTCAAAATAACAAAACAAACAATAAAAAAAGGTGTGTGTGGGGGGGTGGATAACAGCTTTGAAAAAAAAGAAAAGAATAAATATATTTTAGATATTGGTCACACAAGCAGAAATTCCCAGAGTGGAGAAGGTATGAGAACATTACCATGCCCTGGAAGAGACTTAAAGAGAAAATATTTGTACTTAATGGTGGGAGTGACCATTGCTACTCAAAGTCTGTATTTGGCATTTTCAGGAGCATCTCTGGGTTGCTCCCCTGTTGAATAGTACTGCCATGCATTTGCTAAGATGTGTTGATGATTGTTTTATTATGTGTGGGAGTAGTGTGTGCAGAGGCCGGAGCCCAGATCTTTTACATGCTAAGGCAAGAGCCCTTCACACACCTTCACTTCAGAGAAGTGAAATGCCTGGGAAGCTGCCACCTGAGAAGATCAGCTCTAAGAGTACATTTCTTGTTATGATCTAAATGTCGCTCATATTTTTAAATAGAAAAAATTAAAAGATTAACAATACCAAAGCCAGTCAAGCTGTAAACTGAATTTAAATGTCAAATAAAATATGGGGAGGGCTGGAAATGAAGGGAGATGCTGATCAGGGGCCATGTACACATGATAGGAAGGCGACCCAACAAAGTCCTGTGACTTTATTCTGACCACAGCGTACACATGCATGGAGGGGTACTGGAAATGGCATTAAAGTGACTCAGCTAATTATGCCTCCTTAGAAATATGTAAATCTATTTAGAAAGATAAACTGGAATGTCCAAAACAATTTTTAAAAATCTGCTTTCTAGGCCTTAGAGGCAGAAAGCAGGTGGATCTCTGTGAGTTTCAAGACCAGCTGGTCCACATAGTGAGTTCCAGGACAGCTGGTGCTACAGGGAGACCCTGGCTCAAAAAGACCAAAAAAAATTCTGGTTTTTAGCATATATATTCACTCACCATGTAATGTCTCAAAATCCTGGCAAGTTGTTTCTGGCTTTATAAATTGTTAAACCCCATACATACTTAAAAACTTCAAATAAATAATAATTGTGTGTGCAAAGGAATGTAGACATTTCCCTTTTTCTGCTGATTTCAAGACTGAATACTATTTCTGAGAAACTGCAGTTAAGAAACAGGCACCCACAAGATATGACTAAGGGAGATGGCAGATGGCCTCAACTGTCCCTCCCTGTCCTTACCCTTGCCCATGTGCAGTGACTCCAGACAATTTTCTGTGGTTGTCTGTGTGACTTCTTCGGCTAATGGGTATCAACAAATGTGACACAAGTGAAGACTTGGAAAACCATGGATACTGTCTTCACAGTGTGCCTGTAGTCACAGAGTGAGTGAGCCCTAGCTATCCTGCTGAATGATGAAACGCTTGGAGAAAAACGGATGGCCTGCCCACCCCCCAGACTTGTGAGCATCTATCCAGTCGCTAGACACCTCACATAGGTAGGCAAGGGTCGAGCAGGGGTCAGCCCAGCCCAGAGGACTCACCTAGACAGCATCAGGAGCTAGCACAGTCATAGTAATCTTGCTGTACCAACATTTGACTTTTGTTATTAAACCACTGTTTTTGTACTGTTAAACAATAAGACAATTGTAGTAATTGGCATGGGGGACATGCCTCTGAGTCTTGGTGGCATGAGTGGTTCTCTTGGTGCTCCTGATTGTCCATCGATTACGCTAGCCATATGACAAGCAGATTCTTAGGCAGATATACAGCTCAATTTGAAATGACACTTATTGTTTTGATGACTAAACACGTGGAGTGTGTGTTCACATGCATGCATGTAGCATGTGATATTTCTATTTCTTGAGATTGCTTTAAAAATTATTGAATTTTTGCCATGTTCATACAATGTAGTTAGTACTTAGATCCCCTTTCTCATCCACCTCCTTACTGACCCAATTTAATGTACCATATATATATATAATTATATATATATATATATAATATATATGATTATGGCCCATACGAGTCTAATTTGTATCCCCCAAATGTCCTCAGTATGGGTCCATCACTAGGCCCACCAGAGTCTCATCCCCGTAAGACACTGTCTTTCCCCTCCCAGCAGCCATCAACTGCTGAAAGTTCCTTAGGTTGGGCTGAGATTTCTTACGTACCTCCCCATGTCTATGGTAAGATTTTGTGAGCTTGCATGGGACTTGGGCATACTTATGTGTGCTTTCTTCCTAACAGACAACATCTGCACCTCTCTGTCAGAGGGCAGACCACCCTTGAGCTACTAGAGTCTGCTTTGCTTGAAAGCATGGAGAAAGAAAATGCCTCGGTGGGTACATCCCTTAATTAATGATAGAATAATGGAGGGTATATGTACACTCCATTCTTAACCCTGCCCAGGATGACTCTTAGGTATAACCCTAACTCCAGAACCCTTGAAGGACTGGGCCAGAATCACCTTCCAAGAGTCTTTTTTCTGGACATCATATTTTGACCTGCCTCCTTTTCCTGGTAGGCCTCGATTTCCCCCTCTCATTACTGAGGAATCACTTTTACTTATTGGTAGGCTTTCACAGTATAGAGAGCTGAAAGCTGTTGCTTGTGCATCCTAGGCAAGTGGGTCTGCCATTGAGCTTTACCCCCAGCCTACTAGGATCACTTCTTAATAAATTTCTTACACTTCATTTCAAAGTCTATTTTGGGGAAAAACAAATACAATTAACCACTCTCTCCTATAGCCCCAAATTCCCTCCTGGTCCTAAGAGAAGCTTGTAGCTGGCTCAGAAATTCCATTAATGTCATAAGATCCTATTTGTATCTTCACTTGCAGAAGAT
This sequence comes from Rhizomys pruinosus, assembly GCA_009823505.1. NCBI lineage: Eukaryota > Metazoa > Chordata > Mammalia > Rodentia > Spalacidae > Rhizomys > Rhizomys pruinosus. Next base: position 598,672 of record VZQC01005304.1, on the reverse strand, counting down.
GTTTGATATCCGTGCCTCTCTGCCTGCCTGTCTCCAGTGCTGGTACATAACTAGGAACTCCGAAGGCTCTTCCTCTCATGTCTGATGTGATAGAATTGACAAGTCATTTGTTTGCATCTCTTACTCTTTCAACAATACATTTTTTTTCCTTTGGGAGAAATTTTCTTGCCTCCAATACAACCATGGAGGACTCAGCTGAACAGACAATTCTGCTCCAGCCTTACCTCCCCCAGTACAGTTGACTGGCCCATCAAGAGGCAAGTTATCCAAATCACAATGATGGAATCCTGCTCTGGAATTTTCAGAACTAAAGCTGTGAAAGGAGGTTAGACCAGGAACCTTCCAGCAATGATGCTCCTTTCCAGACTGATGTTCAAAGACACAGAAAGAGAGCCATAGAGAGGGGCTGGAGAGATGGCCTAGCGGTTTAAGAGCGCGCGCCTGCTCTTGCAGAGGACCCGGGTTCGATCCCCAGCACCCAATGGTGGCCGAGAGCCGTCTGAAACTCCAATTCCAGGAGAACTCCAGTTCCAGGGGAGTCCAACACCCTCTTCTGACCTCCACGGTGTTGCACGTCACGGGTGCACAGACTTGCATGCAGCAATACATCATACACATACGGAAATAAATAAAATTAAAAAAAAAAAAAAAAAGAGAGAGCCATAGAGAATACCTCATTGGGCTTTCACCATTACCTAAACATCAATGTGGGTTTGTTGTTGTTTTTTGGTCTTTTCAAGACAGGGTCTCCCTGTAGCCCCAGCTGTCCTGGAACTCACTCTGTAGACCAGGCTGGCCTTGAACTCACAAAGATCCGCCTGCCTCTGCCTCCCAAGTGCTAGGATTAAAGGTGTGTGCCACCACGCCCCTCTTGTTTGTTTGTCTTTGTCCTGTGTAGGTTTGAAGTATCTTTCTGTCATTTGTGGCCAATAGATTCTCTATCTGACTGGTACTTCTAGATTCCTGATTTCCCACTTGTGGTTCCCCTGTGAAATCCAGTTGCTAGACTCCGGCTAGGCACCATATGTGATGTTTCCTCTTAGGTATTCCTGAAGTCTATTCCTCATCCATATGGGTAGTAAAACAAAACAGGAGAGCTACTGCATTATGGGGAAGAACTCCAGACTCTGTAACCAAAGTTCTTACTTCCTCGGACTTTAGCTCCTTCCTCTTTCTTACCCCCTCAGCCACTGGAAACCAGACTCACCTCCTTGAGGCAGTCTAACAGGGAGGACATCTCAGTAATTCTTCTATTTTACTTTATGTATTATTTTATGTGTATGAGTCTATTAAGTGCACCCGTGTCATGCGAACCCAACAGAAGTCAGAAGAAGGCGTCGATCCCTATTTATGTAGCTGCCATGTAGGTGCTGGGAATCCAACCCCAGTCCTCTGTAAGAACAGCAAGTGCTCTTAACCACTGAGCCATCTATCTCTTCAGCCCCAGCTAAGTAATTCATGTACCAAAATAAAATCACAGTGACTCTGGTTATATACAGAGAAATTGAGATGTTCTAAATTTTCCTTAGATTATTCATTTAAACATGTGTGCAGTTAAATCAATCTGTCAGAGAAAATATTCTTGCCATGAAGCATGATGGCTCTCCAACCCAATTTGTTTTGGAAACACCTGTGATGCTTTTATACCTAACATATACCTAGATCCCTCTCTAGACTCCAGAGTGGGGGACTTAGCTCATCCATCATGCATGAAGCCCTGTGATTCAGTCCCCTATATTACACAAAACAGGTATGCCGACACAAACCTATAACCTCGAAGTACAGACAAGAGAATCGGAAGTTTAAGGTTTTCCTCAACATAACCAACTCAAAGCCAGCCTAGACTACAATGAGACCGTGTTGAGAGAGAGAGAGAGAGAGAGAGAGGAGAGAGAGAGAGAGAGAGAAACTCCAGCAATCTAATCAAACACTCCAATAAACGATGGACAAAATATTTGAACAGATATTATCTTTTTTTTTTTTTAAATATTTATTTTATTTTTGTATGTGTATGAATGTTACTGTCTGCATGTAGGTTTGTGCACCGTGTTGTGCAACGCCTCGGGGTCAGAAGAGGGTCTCGATTCCCCTAGAACTGGAGTTCTCCTGGAATTGGAGTTACAGACGGTTCTTAGCCGCCATGTGGGTGCTGGGGATCAAACCTGGGTCCTCTGCAAGAGCAGTCGGTGCTCTTAACCGCTAGGCTATCTCTCCAGCCCCCCAGATATTTCTCCATAGAAGATATACAAATAAACAACTGCAGAGAAAAGCACTCAGTATCACTAATCCCTATGAAAATAAAGATGTGAAAAAATTGGAACTCTTGTGTACGATTGCTAGAATATAAAATGGCAAACTATGTAAAACAGCACAGTGGTTCCTAAAAAGACATCAAAAATAGAACTACCATATGATCCACTAATTGCAATTCTATGTATATACCAGAAATAATTGATAATAGGGCCTGGAGGAGGCATTTATACACCCACACACCTATGTTTATAGAAGCATTATTCACAATGGCTGAGAGGGGACAGCAAGCCAAATACCAACCAACCGATGAACAGAAGAACAAATGAAGTCTATATACAAAGTATCCTTGAAAAGAAATCCTGACCCATACTAGGAAACACAGGTTAACCTTAAAGTAGATAAATGCTATGTGATTGCACTTATACAAGGCACCTGTAGTACTCAGATTCGTAGAGACAAAAAGTAGAATGGTGGTTGCCAAGGGCAGGAAGGGGAATGAGAAGTTGTTTAGTAGCATTGGGATTTCAGTTTGCAAGATGAACAATGTAGAAATAAATGGTGCAATGCTTGCAATTAATTCCCCTGAATTATATGCTTGAGATGAGTTAGGTGCCAAATTTTGTTATGGCCATTTTCCAGAATAAAATAAAACTGCAAAAATATAATACAGCAACAAAAATTCATTGTCTAGCATGGGAGATCTCCCAAGATTTGGCCTTGGGGGTGTGTTAGAGGTGAACTCTCTTGCCTTTCCATCTTTATTGCAGATTATTCACTCCAAAGGATCCTTACCTCTTTTTGCAAACAAATTGTCTACACTGCCACCCAGCACCTTCACATACCTCCAACTTCCAATACATTGATGTTCAGTTACAGAACTGGGCTTTTTGGAGATCGGTGACCAAGGACCTCCATCACAGACAACTCAGCCTGAGCATCCATCTGTGGAAGTATCTACTGTAAGCACCTACCTGTCACTTGTCCTTCGTGACTCCTGTCTACCTTTCCAGTCCCCCCCCTGGACTACCACCTCTCCCCCTTGAACCCTGCTGTTGATTTCATCAACTGTGACCTCTTGTTCTTCAACTGCCCTCACATTTAACTTGTGTCTCTCCAACATCTCTGGCCACATCTTGCCTGGAGATTTGTGTGCCAGTGTCCATATTCCCCAGCGTACTATCTCTGCAAACTTGGGCAAGTTATATCACTTCTCTTGGCCACAAATTCCACATTTCTAAAATGGTAATGGAAACGGTGTCACCTCAAAAGCTTGCTCTTAAATCAATGAAAATATACAAAGTGCTGAAATAGCACCTCACACAGAGATGCTCGTTAATCACTATGGATGATGATGATAGATTCTCCTGTCCTTAAGTGTCTATGGTTTTTATCTTGATACCATAGGACACATCATAAGCCTTCAGAAAAGCAGAGAAATTAACAATAAATTAAAGGCAGCCTACATTTACTGCTATAGACTTTCCTTTCATGGTAACATCCCAGAGGTCAGGGGTATTCTACCTCAGACAGAGGCAGGCCCATCCTTCATAAGCTAGTTTTATGGGTGGTTAAGTTTCCTTCCCAATTAAATCATCATTCTAAGTCCTCTTATCATATTTCATAAATCTGTATTTTTGTCTGTCTGTGTATGCAGGGGACAGGGTGGAGTTCAGAGTCAACTTTGGCTGTTGTTCCTTAGGAGATATCCACCTTGTTTTTTGGCTTTTTAAATTTTTTTTAAATTTATTTATTATTTTTTTATGTGTACTCGAGTGTACTGTCTGCATGTCGTGCACCCCGTGTCAGCTGGCAAGGAGGTCAGAAGAGGGCATCCGCATTCCCCTGGACTGGAGTTAAGACCGGTTCTTAGCTGCCATGTGGGTGCTGGAATCAAACCCAGGTCCTCTACAAGAGCAGTCAGTGGCTCTTAACTGCTGAGCCACCTCTCCAGCCCCCACTTGTTTTTCTCTTAAGCAGGATCTGTACTGAGACCTAGAGCTCACCAATCAGATTAGGCTGGCTGGCCATAGAACCCAGTGATCCACCTGTTTCTGCCTCTTCAGTTCTGGGCTTGCAAGCACGCATCATCAAGCCAAGCTTTTTATGCAGTACAGCTGAGCTAGCTCCCCAGGTCTCTGTTAACAATTTTTGCAGTCAGCTGGGCTTGGTAGTTCATATATATAATCCCAGTCTTTGGAGGCTGAGGCAGGAGGATTGCTGTCAGTTCAAGGCCAACTGAGCTACATAGTTCTGCCTGAATTCCAAAGTGAAACCCTCTCATTTTTTATTGAATTTTTGTTGATTTTTCATATAATATGGTTTGATGGTATTTATATTCTCTCCTCTATCCACACCTGTTCTATTGTCCCTACCCAGTTTAATGTACATATATATAATATATATATATATATATATAGTAGATGAGAGGAGAGAGAGAGAGAGAGACAGAGACAAGAGAGAAGAGAGATAGTCTAAGTTGTGTCTCCAATGTCCTTCAGTGTGGTCTGTCCAATGGAGCCTGGTTAACCAACCAAGAGTTCTGAGTTTGAAAAAGACAGTCACTGCCCCTCCCAGCAACCATCTGTTTGCCACAGTTTCTTAGGTGGGTGGAGCTTTTAGGTACTTCCTCAGTCTATGCTGGGCTTTTTCATGATTTGAGCTTGCAGGGGACTTATGCATCCTTCACTGTTTGCTATGAGTTCATATGAGTAACTGACCAAGCTGTATGGAAAAATTGTTTTCTTGTGGTCATTCATCACCCCCTGGTTTTCTTTTTTTTTTTTTTTTTTTTGGTTTTTCGAGACAGGGCTCCGTAGCTCCAGGACTCACTCTGTAGACCGCCAGCTGGCCTTGAAATTCACAAAGATCTGCCTGTCTCTGCCTCCCCAAGTGCTAGGATTAAAGCTGTGCGGCCAACCAACGCCCGGCCCCCACCTGGTTTCTTATATCCTTTCCATCTCTCTTCCACAATGATCCCTGAGACCTTCGGAAAGCAGAAGTTTTGATATGGGTGTCCTAATCAGAAATAAGCAATCTGTAGCCTCTTCATCTCTTGCATGTTGGCCAGTTAGTGGGTTTCAATAATGTTAATCACCATCTTCTACATAAGGAAACTTATCTCGTGTGAGTTGAGAGATACATTAATCTTAGGGGATTATAACAATAAGATATTAAAGAATCATGTTTAATATGATAACTATTTAGTGGATGTAACTAGTATTAAGTTCTCCCTTGTCCTGTGACATGTCAAGCATCAGGTTCCTAAGAATGATATCAATGTCAGTATGTCGTTATAAGCTCCATCCTAGATGGGCCTTAAATCCATCTAGACTTTGTTACTCTACATATATTTGTGAGACCGTATCTTTGGGGGGTGTTTGTTTTGAGACATAGTTCTCCCATAACCCCAGCTTAGCCTGAGAAAATTGACACACGTTAGGTCTCTGTCTACAGAGAATCCACCTGTCTTTAGCTCCCAAGTGCTGGATTAAAATGATGTCCACCACTCCCAGAAGCATGACCATAATTTTTTAAATTTTTTTTTTCTATGTGCAGGCGAAGCTCATGTATCCTAGTCTGGCCTCAAACTGAGTATGTAATCAAAGACAACCTAGAACTTCTCATCCATCTCTACCTCCCAAATACTGGGATTACAGGAATGCATGCCCCTCCCATTTATGGTGCGTCTTGAAGTCGAGCCAAGTTTCATGAAGCTAGGGCAAGCATGCTACCAACTGAGTGAGCTGGATTCTTAAGACTGCTTCCCCCTCCAATAATTCTTTCAGCCAATAGTTCCATATTGGTTAATGACCCTTTTGTGACTCAGCAGGATCCCAAAATACCTATCTGACATTTCACAAAGAAAAACTAAGTCAACCCAAAGTTCTAGACTTTTTTTTTTAAGTTTTTTATTTTGTTTTATATTTTTTAATTTATTATTTTTGTTTATATAGTTTATTATTTTGTATGTGTAGATNCCACCCCACCAGAGCTCATGTATTCTGCTATACATACATATATATATATATATATATATATATATATATATATATACTTGGCCACTAGAATAAAATCTAATATTCAGGCTGGGAAAAGAGAGACAAGTAAACAGTGATTTTCCTGTTGATTTTATTTTCCTTTGTGGGGGTATCTATTAACCTATGACCATCGAGGTGTCTCCAAGCAGAGGGCTCATCAATTGTATTGTTTCACTCATTAGGAGCAGTAGTTACAAACTCTTTAAATAACCCTGATTTTCAACTATTTTTGCAGTCCCTCCTCTTGCCAGCCAAAGCCAGGAAATTGGACTCAGGCACACACAACACAGCATTTGCATCAAAATAATACATCAGGCAACAGCAAGCCACAATCACATCACTCAGAAGGAAGGAAGAGAATACAAATTAAAGGAAGAATGTAAATTTTTTGCCATTAAGCTTCAATGACCATTTGAAATGGTGCAAGGCACAAAGGTTCTTGATGAGCGTCATCTAGTTTGATTATTCATACTTGTGTTTCTGCTTGAATTAAAGCAGGAGTGCTACAGCCTGTTAAGGGAAAATATTTGAATTGATAGTGAACTCTCACCTTGCCGTGCATCCATTTACTTTTCAAATGAATACTAGATAAGTTAGTGCATTTTCTAATCGGCCTGTTTTCCAGTGAGTGCTGTCATTACATACCAATTTCTTTTAGAAGTGCTTGCTAAGAAACATTAACTACTTACAAATAAGGAGCTGTCTGTCACCGGCTGCAGTCTCGGGCTCGTTGGCTTCTTTCTGCTACGGTAGTTGCGAGCTTCTGGGATCTCTTCCTGCTTCCCACGCATAGACAAGGCTTCTGCCATGTGTCCTCTTTCCAGAACCAGGTAGAAGCAGGTGATGGTTCTAGGCCAAACTATTTCGCTACTGGGTCACTCTATGCTGGTGGCCTGGGTCCTGTGATCCTAAGAGCTGAGACTGAAGAGGCAGGATGAATTCTTATGCAGAGTTTGGTCTCAGGTTGAATATAGAGATGATCCTTCATTTCTGGATCCAAGTTCAATAGTCTGTTAATGAACTGTTTTAGCATAAAGAAAATGGAAAAGATAGATTTTGAGGGTTGTGGTTGGGGAGGAGGAGAGATGGCTCCCTCTCCACAAGATGGAACTCACACCTGTCTGGCACTGTTATTGGGGCCAAGAATCTGTGGTTAGGCAGGTCATAAGCCCCAGGGAGGAACCCACTACAGCTATTCTGTTAAATGAAAATAGCATTAAACCAGCTCCTAATGACTTATGGATATATCGATAGATTAGTGCAGCTCTCCGAACTTCATCAGAAAAGCCTTTCAACAACTCGTCAAAATGCAGAGAATAAGAGATTGAGGAGCGTTCAGCCCTAAATGGAACAACCGTACCACACTTTCCCCTCCCAAGGCTCAGAGATCATTTTGGAAGAGGAGGTGGTTAACAACCACAACAAAACAGAGTTTTACAGACACAACAGGGAGTTGCACATATAAACTCAGAGTGGTTGTGACAGCATGCTCAAAACTGTGCAAACTCAAGCTGGACAAAATACCAGCATGGAGAAAAGAGGTGAGCACAAAATTCCACTCTCCACCTTTCTACCCCTGCCTAGTTGAGGAGTTATTGGCAATTGACAGCTTCTGAGAGAAGAGTCGGTTTTCTTTAAGAGTGTGGCCACTGGTAGGCCGACCATGCTCCAGTGGAAGACCCCAAACCCAAGATGATTTGAACAGCACAAATTGGACTCAATGGGTTTAGAAAAATAAATAAGGACACAAAGTCGGGTGGGTAAGGAAGAGGAGGTGGGACTGGAGAGTTGGGGTAGGAAAGTTTAAGATCAAAATACAACATATGAAATTTCCATAGAATTAATAAAAATACTCTTTGAAAATATGTGGGAGAGAGGCTAGGTGTGGCGGTACACATCTTTAATCCCAGCACTCAGGAGGCAGTAGCAGCTGGATCTCTGTGAGATTGAGGCCAGCCTAGTCTACACATCCAGTTCTAGGTCAGCTGTGGCTACAAGGAGACACTGTCTCAAAATAACAAAACAAACAATAAAAAAAGGTGTGTGTGTGGGGGGGTGGATAACAGCTTTGAAAAAAAAGAAAAGAAATAAATATATTTTAGATATGGTCACACAAGCAGAAATTCCCAGAGTGGAGAAGGTATGAGAACATTACCATGCCCTGGAAGAGACTTAAAGAGAAAATATTTGTACTTAATGGTGGGAGTGACCATTGCTACTCAAAGTCTGTATTTGGCATTTTCAGGAGCATCTCTGGGTTGCTCCCCTGTTGAATAGTACTGCCATGCATTTGCTAAGATGTGTTGATGATTGTTTTTTATGTGTGGGAGTATGTGTGCAGAGGCCGGAGCCCAGATCTTTTACATGCTAAGGCAAGAGCCCTTCACACACCTTCACTTCAGAGAAGTGAAATGCCTGGGAAGCTGCCACCTGAGAAGATCAGCTCTAAGAGTACATTTCTTGTTATGATCTAAATGTCGCTCATATTTTTAAATAGAAAAAATTAAAAGATTACAATCACAAAGCCAGTCAAGCCTGTAACTGAATTTAAATGTCAAATAAAATATGGGGAGGGCTGGAAATGAAGGGAGATGCTGATCAGGGGCCATGTACACATGATAGGAAGGCGACCCAACAAAGTCCTGTGACTTTATTCTGACCACAGCGTACACATGCATGGAGGGGTACTGGAAATGGCATTAAAGTGACTCAGCTAATTATGCCTCCTTAGAAATATGTAAATCTATTTAGAAAGATAAACTGGAATGTCCAAAACAATTTTTAAAAATCTGCTTTCTAGGCCTTAGAGGCAGAAGCAGGTGGATCTCTGTGAGTTCAAGACCAGCGTGGTCCACATAGTGAGTTCCAGGACAGCTGGTGCTACAGGGAGACCCTGTCTCAAAAAGACCAAAAAAAATTCTGGTTTTTAGCATATATATTCACTCACCATGTATGTCTCAAAATCCTGGCAAGTTGTTTCTGGCTTTATAAATTGTTAAACCCCATACATACTTAAAAACTTCAAATAAATAATTTGTGTGCAAAGGAATGTAGACATTTCCCTTTTTCTGCTGATTTCAAGACTGAATACTATTTCTGAGAAACTGCAGTTAAGAAACAGGCACCCACAAGATATGACTAAGGGAGATGGCAGATGGCCTCAACTGTCCCTCCCTGTCCTTACCCTTGCCCATGTGCAGTGACTCCAGACAATTTTCTGTGGTTGTCTGTGTGACTTCTTCGGCTAATGGGTATCAACAAATGTGACACAAGTGAAGACTTGGAAAACCATGGATACTGTCTTCACAGTGTGCCTGTAGTCACAGAGTGAGTGAGCCCTAGCTATCCTGCTGAATGATGAAACGCTTGGAGAAAAACGGATGGCCTGCCCACCCCCCAGACTTGTGAGCATCTATCCAGTCGCTAGACACCTCACATAGGTAGGCAAGGGTCGAGCAGGGGTCAGCCCAGCCCAGAGGACTCACCTAGACAGCATCAGGAGCTAGCACAGTCATAGTAATCTTGCTGTACCAACATTTGACTTTTGTTATTAAACCACTGTTTTTGTACTGTTAAACAATAAGACAATTGTAGTAATTGGCATGGGGGACATGCCTCTGAGTCTTGGTGGCATGAGTGGTTCTCTTGGTGCTCCTGATTGTCCATCGATTACGCTAGCCATATGACAAGCAGATTCTTAGGCAGATATACAGCTCAATTTGAAATGACACTTATTGTTTTGATGACTAAACACGTGAGTGTGTGTTCACATGCATGCATGTAGCATGTGATATTTCTATTTCTTGAGATTGCTTTAAAAATTATTGAATTTTTGCCATGTTCATACAATGTAGTTAGTACTTAGATCCCCTTTCTTCACCTCTCACTGACCACAATTTAATGTACCATATATATATATATATATATATATATATATATATATGAGTCTGGTTTCCAGTGGCTGAGGGGGTAAGAAAGAGGAAGGAGCTAAAGTCCGAGGAAGTAAGAACTTTGGTTACAGAGTCTGGAGTTCTTCCCCATAATGCAGTAGCTCTCCTGTTTTGTTTTACTACCCATATGGATGAGGAATAGACTTCAGGAATACCTAAGAGGAAACATCACATATGGTGCCTAGCCGGAGTCTAGCAACTGGATTTCACAGGGGAACCACAAGTGGGAAATCAGGAATCTAGAAGTACCAGTCAGATAGAGAATCTATTGGCCACAAATGACAGAAAGATACTTCAAACCTACACAGACAAAGACAAACAAACAGAGAGGGGCGTGGTGGCACACACCTTAATCCTAGCACGCGTGAGGCAGAAGGCAGGCGGATCTTTGTGAGTTCAAGGCCAGCCGGTCACAAGTGAGTTCCAGGACAGCTGGGGCTACAGGGAGACCCTGTCTTGAAAAGACAAAAACAACAAACAAACCCACATTGGGAGTTCTTTAGGTAATGGTGAAAGCCCATGAGGTATTCTCTATGGCTCTCTTTTTTTTTTTTTTTTTTAATTTTATATTCCGTATGTGTATAATGTATTGTCTGCATGCAAGTCTGTGCACCCGTGACGTGCAACACCTGAGGTCAGAAGAGGGGTTGGACTCCCCTGGAACTGGAGTCTCCTGGAATTGGAGTTTCAAGGCGGCTCTCGGCCACCATGTGGGGTGCTGGGGATCGAACCCGGGTCCTCTGCAAGAGCAGGCGGCGCTCTTAACCGCGAGGCCATCTCTCCCAGCCCCTCTCTATGGCTCTCTTATCTGTGTCTTTGAACATCAGTCTGGAAAGGAGCATCATTGCTGGAAGGTTCCTGGTCTAACCTCCTTTCACAGCTTTAGTTCTGAAAATTCCAGAGCAGGATTCCATCATTGTGATTTGGATAACTTGCCTCTTGATGGGCCAGTCAACTGTACTGGGGGAGGTAAGGCTGGAGCAGAATTGTCGTTCAGTGAGTCCTCCATGGTTGTATTGGAGGAAGAAAAAATTTCTCCCAAAGGAAAAAAAAAAAATGTATTGTTGAAAGAGTAAGATAGATGCAAACAAATGACTTGTCAATTCTATCACATCAGACATGAGAGGAAGAGCCTTCGGAGTTCCTAGTTATGTACCAGCACTGGAGACAGGCAGGCAGAGAGGCACGGATATCAAACATCTTCTGCAAGTGAAGATACAAATAGGATCTTATGACATTAATGGAATTTCTGAGCCAGCTACAAGCTTCTCTTAGGACCAGGAGGGAATTTGGGGCTATAGGAGAGAGTGGTTAATTGTATTTGTTTTTCCCCAAAATAGACTTTGAAATGAAGTGTAAGAAATTTATTAAGAAGTGATCCTAGTAGGCTGGGGGTAAAGCTCAATGGCAGACCCACTTGCCTAGGATGCACAAGCAACAGCTTTCAGCTCTCTATACTGTGAAAGCCTACCAATAAGTAAAAGTGATTCCTCAGTAATGAGAGGGGGAAATCGAGGCCTACCAGGAAAAGGAGGCAGGTCAAAATATGATGTCCAGAAAAAAGACTCTTGGAAGGTGATTCTGGCCCAGTCCTTCAAGGGTTCTGGAGTTAGGGTTATACCTAAGAGTCATCCTGGGCAGGGTTAAGAATGGAGTGTACATATACCCTCCATTATTCTATCATTAATTAAGGGATGTACCCACCGAGGCATTTTCTTTCTCCATGCTTTCAAGCAAAGCAGACTCTAGTAGCTCAAGGGTGGTCTGCCCTCTGACAGAGAGGTGCAGATGTTGTCTGTTAGGAAGAAAGCACACATAAGTATGCCCAAGTCCCATGCAAGCTCACAAAATCTTACCATAGACATGGGGAGGTACGTAAGAAATCTCAGCCCAACCTAAGAACTTTTGCAATCTATGTCTGCTGGGATGGGGAGAAGATCAGTGTCTTTCAAGATGCTGACTTTGGTGTTACAGGCCTCGATGATGGGCCTCATTGTACGAAGGGTATTTGGGGATACAATTAGACTCTATAGGCATATTCGATATANTATGATATGGCCCATAGAGTCTAATTTGTATCCCCAAATGTCCCTCAGTATGGGTCCATCACTAGGCCCACCAGAGTCTCATCCCCGTAAGACACTGTCTTTCCCCTCCCAGCAGCCATCAACTGCTGAAAGTTCCTTAGGTTGGGCTGAGATTTCTTACGTACCTCCCCATGTCTATGGTAAGATTTTGTGAGCTTGCATGGGACTTGGGCATACTTATGTGTGCTTTCTTCCTAACAGACAACATCTGCACCTCTCTGTCAGAGGGCAGACCACCCTTGAGCTACTAGAGTCTGCTTTGCTTGAAAGCATGGAGAAAGAAAATGCCTCGGTGGGTACATCCCTTAATTAATGATAGAATAATGGAGGGTATATGTACACTCCATTCTTAACCCTGCCCAGGATGACTCTTAGGTATAACCCTAACTCCAGAACCCTTGAAGGACTGGGCCAGAATCACCTTCCAAGAGTCTTTTTTCTGGACATCATATTTTGACCTGCCTCCTTTTCCTGGTAGGCCTCGATTTCCCCCTCTCATTACTGAGGAATCACTTTTACTTATTGGTAGGCTTTCACAGTATAGAGAGCTGAAAGCTGTTGCTTGTGCATCCTAGGCAAGTGGGTCTGCCATTGAGCTTTACCCCCAGCCTACTAGGATCACTTCTTAATAAATTTCTTACACTTCATTTCAAAGTCTATTTTGGGGAAAAACAAATACAATTAACCACTCTCTCCTATAGCCCCAAATTCCCTCCTGGTCCTAAGAGAAGCTTGTAGCTGGCTCAGAAATTCCATTAATGTCATAAGATCCTATTTGTATCTTCACTTGCAGAAGATGTTTGATATCCGTGCCTCTCTGCCTGCCTGTCTCCAGTGCTGGTACATAACTAGGAACTCCGAAGGCTCTTCCTCTCATGTCTGATGTGATAGAATTGACAAGTCATTTGTTTGCATCTCTTACTCTTTCAACAATACATTTTTTTTCCTTTGGGAGAAATTTTTTCTTCCTCCAATACAACCATGGAGGACTCACTGAACGACAATTCTGCTCCAGCCTTACCTCCCCCAGTACAGTTGACTGGCCCATCAAGAGGCAAGTTATCCAAATCACAATGATGGAATCCTGCTCTGGAATTTTCAGAACTAAAGCTGTGAAAGGAGGTTAGACCAGGAACCTTCCAGCAATGATGCTCCTTTCCAGACTGATGTTCAAAGACACAGATAAGAGAGCCATAGAGAGGGGCTGGAGAGATGGCCTAGCGGTTAAGAGCGCCGCCTGCTCTTGCAGAGGACCCGGGTTCGATCCCCAGCACCCACATGGTGGCCGAGAGCCGTCTGAAACTCCAATTCCAGGAGAACTCCAGTTCCAGGGGAGTCCAACACCCTCTTCTGACCTCCACGGTGTTGCACGTCACGGGTGCACAGACTTGCATGCAGACAATACATTCATACACATACGGAAATAAATAAAATTAAAAAAAAAAAAAAAAAAGAGAGCCATAGAGAATACCTCATGGGCTTTCACCATTACCTAAGACATCAATGTGGGTTTGTTTGTTGTTTTTGGTCTTTTCAAGACAGGGTCTCCCTGTAGCCCCAGCTGTCCTGGAACTCACTCTGTAGACCAGGCTGGCCTTGAACTCACAAAGATCCGCCTGCCTCTGCCTCCCAAGTGCTAGGATTAAAGGTGTGTGCCACCACGCCCCTCTCTGTTTGTTTGTCTTTGTCCTGTGTAGGTTTGAAGTATCTTTCTGTCATTTGTGGCCAATAGATTCTCTATCTGACTGGTACTTCTAGATTCCTGATTTCCCACTTGTGGTTCCCCTGTGAAATCCAGTTGCTAGACTCCGGCTAGGCACCATATGTGATGTTTCCTCTTAGGTATTCCTGAAGTCTATTCCTCATCCATATGGGTAGTAAAACAAAACAGGAGAGCTACTGCATTATGGGGAAGAACTCCAGACTCTGTAACCAAAGTTCTTACTTCCTCGGACTTTAGCTCCTTCCTCTTTCTTACCCCCTCAGCCACTGGAAACCAGACTCACCTCCTTGAGGCAGTCTAACAGGGAGGACATCTCAGTAATTCTTTCTATTTTACTTTATTTATTATTTTATGTGTATGAGTCTATTAAGTGCACCCGTGTCATGCGAACCCAACAGAAGTCAGAAGAAGGCGTCGGACTACCTTATTAGCTGCCATGTAGGTGCTGGGAATCCAACCCCAGTCCTCTGTAAGAACAGCAAGTGCTCTTAACCACTGAGCCATCTATCTCTTCAGCCCCCAGCTAAGTAATTCATGTACCAAAATAAAATCACAGTGACTCTGGTTATATACAGAGAAATTGAGATGTTCTAAATTTTCCTTAGATTATTCATTTAAACATGTGTGCAGTTAAATCAATCTGTCAGAGAAAATATTCTTGCCATGAAGCATGATGGCTCTCCAACCCAATTTGTTTTGGAAACACCTGTGATGCTTTTATACCTAACATATACCTAGATCCCTCTCTAGACTCCAGAGGTGGGGGACTTAGCTCATCCATCATGCATGAAGCCCTGGATTCAGTCCCCTATATTACACAAAACAGGTATGCCGACACAAACCTATAACCTCGAAGTACAGACAAGAGAATCGGAAGTTTAAGGTTTTCCTCAACATAACCAACTCAAAGCCAGCCTAGACTACATGAGACCGTGTTGAGAGAGAGAGAGAGAGAGAGAGAGAGAGAGAGAGAGAGAGAAACTCCAAGCAATCTAATCAAACACTCCAATAAACGATGGACAAAATATTTGAACAGATATTTCTTTTTTTTTTTTTTTAAATTTTATTTATTTTTGTATGTGTATGAATGTACTGTCTGCATGTAGGTTTGTGCACCCGTGTTGTGCAACGCCTCGGTGGTCAGAAGAGGGTCTCGGATTCCCCTAGAACTGGAGTTCTCCTGGAATTGGAGTTACAGACGGTTCTTAGCCGCCATGTGGGTGCTGGGGATCAAACCTGGGTCCTCTGCAAGAGCAGTCGGTGCTCTTAACCGCTAGGCTATCTCTCCAGCCCCCCAGATATTTCTCCATAGAAGATATACAAATAAACAACTGCAGAGAAAAGCACTCAGTATCACTAATCCCTATGAAAATAAAGATGTGAAAAAATTGGAACTCTTGTGTACGATTGCTAGAATATAAAATGGCAAACTATGTAAAACAGCACAGTGGTTCCTAAAAAGACATCAAAAATAGAACTACCATATGATCCACTAATTGCAATTCTATGTATATACCAGAAATAATTGATAATAGGGCCTGGAGGAGGCATTTATACACCCACACACCTATGTTTATAGAAGCATTATTCACAATGGCTGAGAGGGGACAGCAAGCCAAATACCAACCAACCGATGAACAGAAGAACAAATGAAGTCTATATACAAAGTATCCTTGAAAAGAAATCCTGACCCATACTAGGAAACACAGGTTAACCTTAAAGTAGATAAATGCTATGTGATTGCACTTATACAAGGCACCTGTAGTACTCAGATTCGTAGAGACAAAAAGTAGAATGGTGGTTGCCAAGGGCAGGAAGGGGAATGAGAAGTTGTTTAGTAGCATTGGGATTTCAGTTTGCAAGATGAAACAATGTAGAAATAAATGGTGGCAATGCTTGCAATTAATTCCCCTGAATTATATGCTTGAGATGAGTTAGGTGCCAAATTTTGTTATGGCCATTTTACCACAATAAAATAGAAACTGCAAAAATAAATACAGCAACAAAAATTCATTGTCTAGCATGGGAGATCTCCCAAGATTTGGCCTTGGGGGTGTGTTAGAGGTGAACTCTCTTGCCTTTCCATCTTTATTGCAGATTATTCACTCCAAAGGATCCTTACCTCTTTTTGCAAACAAATTGTCTACACTGCCACCCAGCACCTTCACATACCTCCAACTTCCAATACATTGATGTTCAGTTACAGAACTGGGCTTTTTGGAGATCGGTGACCAAGGACCTCCATCACAGACAACTCAGCCTGAGCATCCATCTGTGGAAGTATCTACTGTAAGCACCTACCTGTCACTTGTCCTTCGTGACTCCTGTCTACCTTTCCAGTCCCCCCCCTGGACTACCACCTCTCCCCCTTGAACCCTGCTGTTGATTTCATCAACTGTGACCTCTTGTTCTTCAACTGCCCTCACATTTAACTTGTGTCTCTCCAACATCTCTGGCCACATCTTGCCTGGAGATTTGTGTGCCAGTGTCCATATTCCCCAGCGTACTATCTCTGCAAACTTGGGCAAGTTATATCACTTCTCTTGGCCACAAATTCCACATTTCTAAAATGGTAATGGAAACGGTGTCACCTCAAAAGCTTGCTCTTAAATCAATGAAAATATACAAAGTGCTGAAATAGCACCTCACACAGAGATGCTCGTTAATCACTATGGATGATGATGATAGATTCTCCTGTCCTTAAGTGTCTATGGTTTTTATCTTGATACCATAGGACACATCATAAGCCTTCAGAAAAGCAGAGAAATTAACAATAAATTAAAGGCAGCCTACATTTACTGCTATAGACTTTCCTTTCATGGTAACATCCCAGAGGTCAGGGGTATTCTACCTCAGACAGAGGCAGGCCCATCCTTCATAAGCTAGTTTTATGGGTGGTTAAGTTTCCTTCCCAATTAAATCATCATTCTAAGTCCTCTTATCATATTTCATAAATCTGTATTTTTGTCTGTCTGTGTATGCAGGGGACAGGGTGGAGTTCAGAGTCAACTTTGGCTGTTGTTCCTTAGGAGATATCCACCTTGTTTTTTGCTTTTTAAATTTTTTTTAAATTTATTTATTATTTTTTATGTGTATGAGTGTACTGTCTGCATGTCGTGCACCCATGTCGTGCAAGGAGGTCAGAAGAGGGCATCCGATTCCCCTGGAACTGGAGTTAAAGACGGTTCTTAGCTGCCATGTGGGTGCTGGGAATCAAACCCAGGTCCTCTACAAGAGCAGTCAGTGCTCTTAACTGCTGAGCCACCTCTCCAGCCCCCACCTTGTTTTTTCTTAAGGCAGGATCTGTACTGAGACCTAGAGCTCACCAATCAGATTAGGCTGGCTGGCCATAGAACCCCAGTGATCCACCTGTTTCTGCCTCTTCAGTTCTGGGCTTGCAAGCACGCATCATCAAGCCAAGCTTTTTATGCAGTACAGCTGAGCTAGCTCCCCAGGTCTCTGTTAACAATTTTTGCAGTCAGCTGGGCTTGGTAGTTCATATATATAATCCCAGCTCTTTGGAGGCTGAGGCAGGAGGATTGCTGTCAGTTCAAGGCCAGACTGAGCTACATAGTTCTGCCTGAATTCCAAAGTGAAACCCTCTCATTTTTTATTGAATTTTTGTGATTTTCATATTTGATGGTATTTATATTCTCTCCTCTATCCACACCTGTTCTATTGTCCCTACCCAGTTTAATGTACATATATATATATATATATATATATATATAGAGAGAGAGAGAGAGAGAGAGAGAGACAGAGACAGAGAGAGAGAGAGATAGTCTAAGTTGTGTCTCCAAATGTCCTTCAGTGTGGGTCTGTCCACTGGAGCCTGGTTAACCAACCAAGAGTTCTGAGTTTGAAAAAGACAGTCACTGCCCCTCCCAGCAACCATCTGTTGCCACAATTTCTTAGGTGGGGATGGAGCTTTTAGGTACTTCCTCATGTCTATGCTGGGCTTTTTCATGATTTGAGCTTGCAGGGGACTTATGCATCCTGTCACTGTTGCTATGAGTTCATATGAGTAACTGACCAGCTGTATGGAAAAATTTGTTTTCTTGTGGTCATTCATCACCCCTGGTTCTTTTTTTTTTTTTTTTTTGGTGTTTTCGAGACAGGGTCTCCGGTAGCCCCAGGAACTCACTCTGTAGACCAGCCAGGCTGGCCTTGAACTCACAAAGATCTGCCTGTCTCTGCCTCCCAAGTGCTAGGATTAAAGGCGTGCGCCACCACGCCCGGCCCCCCCTGGTTCTTATATCCTTTCCATCCCTTCTTCCACAATGATCCCTGAGCCTTGGAAAGCAGAAGTTTGATATGGGTGTCCTAATCAGAAATAAGCAATCTGTAGCCTCTTCATCTCTGCATGTTGGCCAGTTGTGGGTTTCTATGTTAATCACCATTTGCTACATAAGGAAACTTATCTCGTGAGAGTTGAGAGATACATTAATCTTGGGGTATAACAATAAGATATTAAGAATCAGTTTAATATGATAACTATTTAGTGGAAAACTAGTATTAAGTTCTCCCTTGTCCTGTGACATGTCAAGCATCAGGTTCCTAAGAATGATATCAATGTCAGTATGTCAGTTATAAGCTCCATCCTAAGAATGGGCCTTAAATCCAATTAAAGACTTGTTGGTTACTCTCATAATATTTGTGAGACCGTATCTTTGGGGGGTGTTTGTTTTGAGACATAGTCTCCCTATAACCCCAGCTAGCCTGGAAATTGACCACGTTGGTCTCTGTCTCACAGAGATCCACCTGTCTTTGCCTCCCAAATGCTGGGATTAAAAGTGTGTGCCACCACTCCCAGCGACCATGTCTTTAAATTTTTTTTTTCTTTTGAGGCAGTCTCATGTATCCTAGTCTGGCCTCAAACTGAGTATGTAATCAAAGACAACCTAGAACTTCTCATCCATCTCTACCTCCCAAATACTGGGATTACAGGAATGCAGGCTTTTTGCAGTGCTCGAATCAAGCCCAGGGTTTCATGAATGCTAGGCAAGCATGCTACCAACTGAGTGAGCTGGATTCTTAAGACTGCTTCCCCCTCCAATAATTCTTTCAGCCAATAGTTCCATATTGGTTAATGACCCTTTTGTGACTCAGCAGGATCCCAAAATACCTATCTGACATTTCACAAAGAAAAACTAAGTCAACCCAAAGTTCTAGATCTTTTTTTTTTAATGTTTTTTTTTAATTTTTTATTTATTTATTGTTTTTATTTATTTATTTTTGTATGTGTATGAATGTACTGTCTGCATGCAGGTTTGTGCACCCATGTCGTGCAATGCCGTGGGAGTCAGAAGAGGGTCTCAGTTTCCCCTGGAACTGGAGTTCTCCTGAAATTGGAGTTTCAGACGGTTCTCGGCTGCCATGTGGGTGCTGGGGATCGAACCCGGGTCCTCTGTAAGAGTGGTCAGCGCTCTTAACCACTAGGCCATCTCTCCAGCCCCATTATTTATTGTTTTTAATGTGTATGAATGTACTGTGTGTATGTAGGTTGGTGCACCCGTGTTGTGCAGTGCTCCTGAGGTCAAAAGAGGGTGTAGGATTCCCCTGGAACTGGAGTTAAAGACGGTTCTTAGCCACCATGTGGGTGCTGGGAATCAAACCCGGGTCCTCTGCAAGAGCAGTCGGCACTCTTAACCACTGAGCCATTTCTCCAGCCCCCAGAAGTACTATTTCATAGTATCACTGTGGGCTGGGAGATGGCTTGGCTATTAAAACGCCATCTTATCGGTGGAGGGGGTGGGGGGGGGGGGGAGTGCGAAAGGGGAAAAAGGAATAAGATTCTGAACTGAATTTGGAACAAATGTATTGAAATGCTACAACGCATCATACAAAAACTAATTTAAAACAAAAAAAAAAAAAAAAAAAAAGAATGCATATTGCTCCTGGAGACTTAGATTCCCAGCACCCAGGTCAGATGGTTCACAACTTTCTGTAACTCCAGCTCCAGGGTATTCAGCGCCCTCTTTTGGCGTCTATGGGCACAGCATACATGTATGAGTTCACACATCCATACACATAATTAAAATAATAATAACAAAAAACTCAAAGTCATTTTTCACCTTTAATTAAACAATTTTTCTTTGAGTAAAGATGTTCATCCGCTTCTCCAGAATTCAGAGTCCAGGTATCTCTGTCATCCTTTGGACACTTTTCCCCTGTCTCATTTGCAAATCAAGCCCTCAACATTTCCTGTGTATGTTTATGCCAACATGGGGAACAGGAAATGAGGCAGCACCACTCATTTTTGCCACAACCGCTTGCTTTCTAGCAACATTACCCTCCTCCCTGACCCACCCAGAATTTCTCAATACAAATCATTTTGTTGTATTTAAGAACTTGATAGCAATGAGGTAACTCCCGTGCCGTGTGTTTATTGTGCCAGTCAGCACTTACCAAAGCAGAAAGTAGAGCTGCTTTTACCAGCAGCTGCATCCATGCTGCAGCCCACGCATCAGCCCTTATTAACAGCCAGGCTGCTACTCCACAAAGCAAGGCTCCCATCCGGGAAAGGTGTGTGCTTGTGGATATACTTCAGCAGAAATCCTGGTTTCCTGCATGTTCAATGAGTAGCTCAAAGCTTGTCATACTGTGACTCTGGGAAATATGCAGGAGCTTCTACTCACGATGTTTCTGGTGGGGAGAGAGGGATGGCCAACCCATGGGTCCCAAGAGCCCTTATTTGCCAGCCTTCATGATTCAAAACCCTCACTTTGTTCTTATGCTTCGGTAACAGTCATCAACCACTCTTCACTCAGTTAACAGAGGAAAGTCCTCTTTCTGGAATATAGACCTTTCACCCAAAGGAAAATGAGCTTGAAATGGATCTGTGGACATTGGGAAAGTGATTAGATAATTAAAATTACTAGATATGAAAGCCCTCACTCGAATATTTGTCCTCTCCAAATCCTGGTTATCTTTTTAATTTGTAAAGATTAATTTTTTTTTGAGTCAGCTCTGAAAGCCATCTGCCCAGGGCTACATTATGAACATTATGAAGGGTGCTTAATTATGTTAAGTTAGATTTAAATTTCACTTTTGAAACAAGAAAAAAATATATATATATACAACTGGGAGTAAAGTGTAGGCATAATTTGTGCACAAGAAGGGTTCATGAGAAGCTGCAAACTTGCACATCCCAGTCAAAATTCTATGAGGAATCTGTCCTCCCTCACCCATCCGGACTCTTTCTTGTTTAATCTTTGTGGGGGAAGCCTGGGAGATGTGAAAACTAACACATTTTTGTCTCGTATGCAAATTAAAAGGGTTTCTTTTCTGAAATCTGCTTTGCTGACTGCCTTGCCTACTAGAGTCACTCAATAACAAAATTTCTTCTGCCATTAAGTCCAGAATGTTAACTTGGGAGGTGAGTTAAGCCATGGTATTAGCCAGACTCTGCACTCTTCCTCACCCTGCGACCCAAATGTTGGATTAGCGACGACATAAGGCCTGATCCTGCTGATAAGGCCTTTGGGGTCGGCCTTGGAGGCCCAGCTGGCACCTCTCCCTGGTGGTCCCCATTGTTCAGCCTTGGGGCTGGGAAGGCAATTTCGAATCCACCACGGCAGCCTGTGGGTCATGAGGGCTGAAGGAAGAGAAGTCAGAGAGAGAACTTTCTGTGCCTGCAGAGCCCCAAAGCCAAGCAACCCGAGCTTTGGTGCCAGCCAGCAGCCCTGGGATCCAGACTCAGGCCTGGGAGGCCTTGGAAGGCCTTCCTGAGGTATCTCAGGTTGCAGTATATTTTCTGGGCAAAAAAACCACCACAGACATACATCCAAAAGGACAGGTTTGACGTCACAATGGTCTGGAGGGGAGGTGGGGCAAGGTGCCTCCCCCTATTCTTTTCAGCAGCTGCTTATTTTAGCAATCTGTATTTCTCCAAAACAATATTGGAGGCTTAGGCAAATCAAACACTTTACCTTACCTGGATTCCCTGATAGGAAAAATTTCATGTAATGATACTTCATGGTTTTTATAAGATGCATCACATCCATGAGCTCACTGATATCCTGCAGCTCTAGGAACTTTCCTCCAGTTTCACAGATGCCAAAATGAGGGTGCAGGCTGTCCACATGTCAGTGTGGTACTGGTGGTATAGAGGTGAGCATCCCACAGCTTATAAGTGATGGTACTGGTGGTATAGAGGTGAGCATCCCACAGCTTATAAGTGATGGTACTGGTGGTATAGAGGTGAACATCCCACAGCTTATAAGTGATGGTACTGGTGGTATAGAGGTAAGCATCCCACAGCTTATAAGTGATGGTATTGGTGATATAGAGGTGAACATCCCACAGCTTATAAGTGATGGGACTGGGTCTGGTCCTCAGGTCTCCTAGACTAGATCTTCTATTCCTGCCCCCCCATGCCTCTATGGAAGAAAAGAAAGAAGAAAAGAGAAGAGAAAGAAAAAAGGCAGCCTGCACCCTGTCACATGACAGGACCTAAGCACAGAGTCCCTCACCACACACCATGGCCTCTCAAAGGTTCTGATCCATCCACAGCACAGACGGCTTCTTCACAAACCCCTGCAGCCATTTTGAGACAGCAGACTTGAAATGAGTATAAAGAGGGTAGAAGAGGCAACTGCCTCTGTCCAAATCCAGGAGCATCAGGACCACAGGGGAGTTATTTCTGCTTCCAGTCCTGATGGAAGCCAAATCTCCACAAGAGCGCTCCCACTGTGGACACTAGGAAGCTGTACTCGAGTTAACTGACCAAAGAGGATTGGATAAGTTTTCCTCAAGCACCATAACTAAATGAAAGGTTTTGAATGGTGAATGAAAGGCTCTTGGGACACATGGGCTGGCCATGTCTCTGTCCCCACCAGAAATGAGCTGTTTTTACTCCCTGGAATGCAGTCCCAGGCTCTGGCTCTGAGGGGAAGGACACAGTCCTAAAGATGCTTCCACAGCTGGAATTAGCAGGCAAGAACTTGATTACAAGTATGTTCAGGTCTGGCAGTGGGAGGCACAGCTAAAAGAGCTTGCTTTGCCAATGTGTCAAGACCCGAGTGTCAGTGTCAGTACCCATGTTAAGAAAAATGCAGGCACATTTGTATTCCTGGTGCTAAGCAGACAGAGCCAGTTCCAGGCCAATTAGAGACCCTGTCTTAAAATTAAAAAATGGAAAACTCCTAAAAGATGATACAAAGTTGTCTCTAGCCTCTATACTCTCCCATACACACAAATAATATACGAACATGTCAGAAATAACCAAAAAAGCAAAAATATATGCTCAAGTTTGCCCACGAAATTGTGTTACTAATAAAATCTGTATATGGTGAAACCTGCTCCAACATGGGAGTTTTCTATGGCATTCCTTTGAAAATTCAGTTTCCTATTTTGGTATACTTGCATTATCACAGAATAAAATAGGGAGATATCTGATGCAAGCAGGAAATTCCATTTCACCCACAAGGCCCCAGGGGTGACTGTAAAGCAGGAAGGAAGCTAACTTATGGTGGGCATTCTATCAGGACCCATACAGGAGATATAATTACATTCTCACAACTAAGCAAGTGTAATTATTCCCAGTTTATACGCAACATATTTGGGAACAGTTTGTTTTGTTTTGTTATTCTGAGAGAGAGTCTCACTCATAGCTCAAGCTAGCCTGTAACTCGCTAAATAACTCACTGGCCTTGAACTCATGGCACGCCTTGTGTTTCAGCTTCTAAATGCTGGGATTACAAGCATGAAGCACCGTACTTTGTCCCATGTTATACAGAGTGAAACTGGCTTGGAAAAATTTATGATTTGCACAGAACTAGAGTTGGAACCTATATCCCTGTGTTTCCAAGACCACAGTCTTCTCACTACAGCACAGTGTGACCAAACAGCCAAGGTAAGCAGCAATAGCAAATGCCAGCCAAACTTCTCCAAAAAACCCCAACTATCCAGCATTCACTAATGCATGTGAGTGTGCTCATGGCTGCAAGTCTCTTTCAGGTGGCTGACTGAAAAACAAAATTAACAACAAAACAACATTAAAAGCCTTGTTCCAGCAAGATGGTACAGCAGAGAGAGAGGTGTTTGCCACAGGGCTGATGTCCTGAGTTCCATCCCTAGATCCTACAGGGTGGTAGGAAAAAAACTGACTCCTGAGAGTTGTCCTCTGGCTTCCACGCACACGCATACACACACACACACACACACACACACACACACATTTTTATTATTTTTATTTTATGTGTATGAGTGTATTGTCTGCATGTGTATGAGTGTACCCATGTTGTCCAATGCTCCAGAAGTCAGAAGAGGGTGTTGGAACCCCCAAAACTGAAGTTAAGGAGGATTCTTAGCCTCCGTGTGGGTGTTGGGAATCGAACCCGGCTCCTCTGCAAGAGTAGTCATTGCTCTTAACCTCTGAACCATCTCTGCTGCCCCCATACACAATGTTTTTTAACAAAAGCATTAAACTATTTTGAAATATCCTGGGATTCTACATCTCAAGAAGGTGAATTAAGCATGCAGGTTGTCTCCATAGCCGTCTGAGATACTGTTAAAATAGTTACGATTAACTTCACAATGAAACCAGGTAGCAATAAAACAAATAGAGCTGGGAAAATATTAGAAATCTGTGAGATTTCCACACATTTCTAGAAGACAGTAAAGTGCAGGAGAGAGCTAAGAGATCCACAGACAGAGCTTTGCAGATGAGACTGAATTGTAGCACCCCTCCCCCCAAACCCTGCGCTTCTTGGCAGAGCCTTGCATGATGGGCTCCAGGCTAGAGGCAGACGGGCCTGGAGGGATCAGGACAAGAAATAAAATGAATTCTGAAGGACTAAGGCTATGCCTATCAACAGATGCCAAGAGAACTTTGGTAACAATAAAACAGCCTGACTTAACCTGGGTATCAGGAATTTTGAAAGTTCCCCCAGGTATTTCTAAAGTACGCTAGGGCTGAAAATCACTGGCTGATCTACATGGAAACCTACAGACCTCATCCCAATAGCCTACAACTTCACCCTGAAGCAAGGAAAAGTCTACCTTGAAAGGAATTGGAAAGTCAGAGAAAGTTACACTATCCCTGTGTTTAGCACTTTGGTAAACACCAAACAATTACATAATCACAATGGTATAACTACTGCTGGAGGTTGGCTCTCACCTTGTGGCCTTAACACACAGTTGCATATAGAGTAGATTTATAGCAGAACAACATTACATAAAACTCAAGGATGCTCCCTGGGTCCTAAATCAGAATCTCCAAAGGGAATAAATAGCAGGATACTTGTGTGTTTTGTTGTTGTTTTGTTGTTGCTTGGTTTGATCCAAGGTCTTTCTATATAGCCCAGGCTGGCATTGAACTCTGGACTTAGCACCTCAGCCTCCTGAGAACTGAGGTTATAGGCATATATCACACCTAGCTACAAACAATATACTTTTTTTTTTTTTTTTTGGTCTTTTCAAGACAGGGTCTCCCTGTAGCCCCAGCTGTCCTGGAACTCTCTCTGTAGACCAGGCTGGCCTTGAACTCACAAAGATCGGCCTGCCTCTGCTTCCCAAGTGCTAGGATTAAAGGCATGCACCACCACGCCTGGCTCCAAACAATATACTTTTTAAAAAACATCCTAATATGCAGAGAAAATAGGAAGAAACTGATTTTCTTCATTTTTCTACCTCATAAATTATTTTCCCAAATAAAATCTACTCCCTTCCTCAAGCACTGGTATGTGTGTATCTATATAACAGTTCACGTGTCATGCCAAATTTCCCAGGTCATTAAGTGAGCTCAGCCTGCCCCCAACTTGTGGCTTACCCATTTGTCCTCCCCAACTCTGTCCTGCAGGCCCCTCCCTTGACTCCACTGGAGCCACTCTCACTAGCAGGCCCAGGACATCTTCCCCATGCATCCACCCGTCATAGACTCCCCAAGCCAGGCTCTGGTAAAAGCTCAGCCTCTTCCAGTAGTTTTTGCTGGAATTTTGGGAGGTCCCCTGAGAGATAATGTAGTAGCAGCCAGAGCAGACATGCGCCTATCCTTCAGGGATATACACACATAAGATATTACATATTTGATATAAGGAATTGACTCCCAAGTTCCAAGATCTGCAAAATGCAACAGAAGCTGAAACCCAGGACAGCCAATGGTTAAGTTACAACCCAGAGCTGCAGATCTGAACCTCAGGAGCGCTCATGCTGCATTTTAGCACTAAGCCTGCTGGGTCAAGACTATCATGAAGAGCTGATGTTTCAGTTCAAGTCCACAGGCAGGAAAAAGCCAATGTTCCAGAACATTATCAGACAAGAAAAATTCTCTTGCTTAGGCAAGGATGGCCTTGTTGCTTTATTCAGGCCTTCAACTGAATAAAAGAGGCCCACCTGCATTACGGAGGGTAATGCGCTACACCCAGTTTAAATATTAACCACATGCAAAGCATCCTTACAGAAACACCCAGAATACTGCTTAACTATATATCTGGGCACCCTTTGGCCACTCGGAGTAGCCATTTTACTGGTTTTATAGTTTCAACATCCTTGAAATGTGCCCTCTCTCTGTAATGAGTCTCCCAACCAGAGGGGGCACATCCAGCATCCATGGTTAAAACATGGAAAAAGACAATGACTATCTCTAGAGTGTGGCATCCTCACTGTGCTGCTGCCCGTAAGAGCATGTTATCATCATAAATGAAAACAAGATGATGACGGGAAGAGAGAGGGCCCTGTGAAATATCATCCCTGACTTCCAGAAGTGCTGTGTATAGGATTTAGTTCAAGGTTGGCTTCTCCAATAATGTGTTTTGATGGGCTTGAAATTGGTCTGATATAGGCCAACAATAAGGGGAAAGTCGAGTGTACATAGCAGAAAATCTATGCTCTCTAGACACCTGCCTCCAGCAGGAGAATCCCAGATATTGACCTCCAATTCAGCTCCTGCCTGACCGATGCTGAGATAAGAAGAGCTAATCTGTCCACCCCTCCCCAGGCCCACTACTTCAGGGAATTTCTTCAGCCACAGCTTCGTAAGCCACTAAATGGCCTTTATTGACTCAAGCTAGGGTTATAGGTACAGAACAGAGCGTGGCTTCTATGAGACCCATCCCCCCCCACACACACACACTTCTTTTGTAATACCTGAAATTCTCTCTCTAGAAGCTTGAAAATGTAAACTATCAGGGCTGGAGAGATGGCTCAAGAGTTAAGAGTACTGCAGAGATTCCAGGTTCGAATCCCAGCCCCCACAGGGCAGTTAATGACCACCCCTAACTCCAGTTCCAGAGGATCTGACACCCTCCTCTGTCCTCTGAGGGCACTGCATGACACAGGTACGCTTATATACATGCAGGCATAACACTCATACACATGAAATAAAAATGAATAAATAAAAAAATAACAAATTACCTTAGGAGAATCATTGGATTTCAATTCATATTTTAGAACTTTGGAGATGGGATTTCTGCACTTGGCTGTCCGCTGGCTCTAAATATCCTTCTTTCCAACCTTGAAATGAGAACGCCCCTCTGAACTAGTCTGTCTAGAGAAACAGAATAAATGATTAAATAGATTAATTGATGAGAAATTATAGATTACATAATATATGATGAATTAATTAATTGATAAATTAATTAATTTAGACATGAGGGAGTTACTATAAAAATTGGCTTGTACAATTACAGAGACTCGCAGTCTGCCCCATACAAGCTGCAGACCCAGAAAAGCCAGGAGTGTAGCTTGAAGGCCTGAGAGCCAATGAAATGATGATGAAGATTCCAGTCGAGGCTGATAACCTGAAGACCAGGGGCACCGTGGGTAAGAGAAGATGTCTGTCTCAGCTCAAGCAGTCCAATAGAGTAAATCCAGCCCCCCTTTGCCTTTTGTTCTATTTAAATCCTCAGCAGATTGAATGCAGCCTGCCCACATGGAGGAGGGTTGGGGGCTTTGCTTGGCTCACCAATTCCAATGCTTCTTCTTCCAAAATCCCTCAGGCAAGCTCAGAGACCACATTTAATCAGATGCATGGGCATCCCGTGGCCCAGTCAAGTTGACACATAAAATCAACCATCAAATCCCCCCTAAATGATCAGTTTTGAAGACCTTGCTCAGCGTGTGCATTTGTGTAGTCCTCAGCAGGCCAATGGTACAAACTAGCCCAAGACTTGGACAAAGGAAGGAGGCCTGGCCCTCTCACTTCATCTTGCCCAAGTTCACTCCCTTCCTACTTCCTCCTTGCACTTGATCACCATGATTAAGAGAATCAAAGCTTTTCCATTGGAGCAAGGGCTGCCTGTGTGGCTTTCCACTCCTAATATACTTGGGTTTCCTGTGCTTAATGACCTGTCTGGGAAGTACTGCAAGGTCTCAGGTTGCTGAGAATCAGTGCTGGGATGTCCTTGCCTATGGGCATCTCAAGGGCAAAAAGGAGCTCCCTTTGCTTCTCCTCTGCGCCTATCTCTAGTGGTATCTCTGAGGGGGAAAACCGTGGACCTGGTCAGGATTCAAGAAGACCTGTTCTTCTGGCCCCAGTACTATCCTGATAAAGTTCAAACCCATTCTCTGCTTAACTAAGATATGATGATTAATACTGATTACCAGCTTGACCAGATCTAGCTTCGTCTAGGAAACATGCTTATACGGCATGCTTATGAAGGATTATCTAGAGTAGGTTAACTGAAGTGTGAAGACCCACCATAAAAGTGAGTAGCACCATTTTCTAGGTTTGGGTCCTGGACTGTATAAAGAGTTAGCTAGCAGAGCACCCATGTTTATCATTCTCTGCAACAGAACTTCCCACCATGCCTGACTGTACTCCCAAAATATGAGCCCAAACAAGCGCCTTTCTCCCTTAAGCTGCTTTTATCCATATTTTGACATAGCAACAGGAAAAGTAACTAAGACATGAGTATAGGTCCTTATACCAGATCTTTCCTGAGCTTCAGTTCCAGAAACAAGGTCCAGATGGAACTACAGATAAGGCACATCTGAAGGTCCTACAGGACACATGACAGCAGAGACTAATAGCCAAGGATAGCCCATTGCATAATATGGTATCTCTGCTTCTCAAGAGCCACAAGGGAAGGGACAACTACCTCAGTATTTGTTGTGCGATGAGATTACTAAGGAGTTCCTTTTTCTATGGAAAAGCAGGAATTATCTGTTAAAGATTTCTTACTACTGGACACTTCCATATTTAAACTGGTATTATGAAACTGTGCTATTGAGTGGGATATGAAATAAGGGTAGAGATCATCCCCCAAGGCTAGGAGAGGATGTAGAAAGGACTTCCAAATAATCCTGCTTTTCTTTTTTACGTAGTTGCTGATCTGGGTCATGGTAAAGTCAATGTAATAAGGTCTCTACCCAGTGTCAGCTACCTGTCCTCTCGTCATTTGGAAACAGAAGAAAGAAAAAAAAAAACTGTAGCTTAAAAAGATTTTTAAGTTAGAATCCTTTAAAATGGGCAATTTTCCCAAATTGTGCTTCCCTTGTGAACACAATCTAAAATATTCCAGAAGATGAAGTTGCAAATATGAAGAGAAAATCTGGGCTTCTCAGACAGAGCTTTTTGCTTCTAAAAGAAAGCAAATGACTTGTTTACAATTTAGGATCTGCAAATGCCAAGCTCAAGAATTTAGACATTTTTATGCCATAGAAATATTTTGTACCAAAATTTCATAGCCAATTTAGAGTCTTTGTGCCATATCTACCTTATTACCAAAGAAACAGATGGAAATTTCTTTCTTTTTTTTTTTTTTTTTTTTGAGACAGGGTCTCCCTGTTCTGAAACTCACTGTGTAGACCAGGCTGGGCTTGAACTCACAAACATCCACCTGCCTCTGCCTCCCAAGTAACCTAAAATAATTTTTTACATTTTATTTAAAATTCTAAATTGGGCTCTATATATAGCACAGGGATGGATTCTAGAAGAAGCTTGAGAGCCAAGTGACCAACTGCTTGGGAAAAGGTGATCTTCCAAAAGTTTGAGGGTTTGTTTTTTTTTTTCTAATTCCCTCCTGAAACATTTTCTCTAGATAAGGTTGATTTCTGCCTTCTGTCACATGATTTCAAATATGACTTTTTTGAACTTTGTAACCTTATTTTGAAGGAAAGCATTTTAAGAGCAAGGGATAAAATTCAATTAACTGAGATGACAGAAAATAATCTACTAAGCGAATGTATCAGGCAATGGGAAGCTTTCATACCTTTCAAAAAGGAAATAGCCTATTTCGTGCTTTGTTATCTATTGACACAGGAGTTTATTTCTCTTGAAGCTGTTACAGATCTACCTAATGAGGCCTAAACACTGTTGCCAAGCAATTAGAGTTTTTATTGTGTTGCTGATTTCCTTCATTTCCGGAGTTACTGATAGTCATTAGCCAATACTGTCTCATCTAAGAATGCACAAGCATTTGCTCTAGGTGGCTGAAAAATACAACAGGCCCACTGACAGTGGCTAAGGATAAGCAGCCTCAGACAGCAAATTTGTGCATTTTTGCCTATCTTGCGTGTGTGTGTGTGTCTGTGTGTGTGTCTGTGTCTGTGTCTGTGTGTCTATGCTTCTATATATATGTGTGTGGGTGTGTGTATGCCATGGAGCACATGTAGACGTCAGAAACTTAAGGAGAGTCAGTATTCTCCTTCAACCATGTGGATTCTGGGGACTGAACTCAGGTCTTCAGGCTTGGCAGGTAGTGCCTTACTCTCTGAAACATCTCATCAGCCTTTATTTCTGAATATTTTATTAGTGAAGTCATTTGTACAGACCCATGCTCATTTGCTGTTCTGTGAATACTTTCACAGGTATTGAAAGATAGCAGAATTTACTAATACACATATCCATGTGCACACGTGTATACACACACACACACACACACACACACACACACACAGATCAGGTTGCATTTTCCAAAGGTGGCCACTTCACTATTTTCTTCTAAACCCTGCCACTCTTCTGTCAACAAGTGAAGTCTAATTCACTTGCCTTTGAATCTGAACTGTCTTGTGATTCACTCATAATCAACAGAGTTCAGCAGAACTGACTTCCAAGACAAGGTCATAAAAAGTAATGCAGTTTTCACCTTGGAACAGAAATTACTGTTGTTAGAGACTTTCAGCCACCATGTTGGCAGCCCGATAGCCCAGAGGCCACCATTTTGTAAGAAAGCACAAACAAGCCCAAGTAGACAGACCACATGAAAACAGAGATTCCTAGCCGTGCATAGACATACCATCCATCCATAAATTGTGCAAGCTGCACCCACTGACTAATGGCAACCACTTGAAAAAGTGTTCTGCAATATCTTCCACTTAAACCATGAGTAGTAATAAAATAGTAGTTGGAGATTAAGCCAGTAAGTTTGAGCATGATCCTAGATCCTAAGAGCCTCAATATGTTTGGAATGTTTTTATATATACAGTCTTTTCTTTAATAGAGGTTCTGAGTACATACCATTAATATTCCTTCCATATCCCCTTGTCATTCATCATTCCTATTCTAAGTGTCAACTTCTTACTAATAGTCATGATCACTCTGTTCCTGAGGCTTGTCCAGCTCAGTGTGCATGGTCAGTGGGGTGCAGAACAAAAGCACCAGGGAGTTATGGATGCCTAGGTGGCTCTTAATTAATGAAAAATAGATATTTCTGGATAAATAGCTCAATGCTTGCTGCATTGGTGCACTAGTTACTTTTCTTGTTATTGTGACAAAATGCTTACAGAAGCAACTTAATAAAGGAGAAAGTTATCTCAGCTTATGTTTTCCCCCATCATGGGAGGAAGACATAGGCAGAATTCAGGGTAATGGGAGCCTGTAGCGAAGACTCCTCACGTTTTGGCTGATCAAGAAGCAGAGAACTCAGACCAGCACCAGAAGCAGATGTAACTTTCCAGCCCTGTGCCAAGTGACCCACTTCTCATAGCTAGGCCACAGTCCCAACGATCCTGTAGCCTCTCCCAAACACCACCTCCTGCTGGGGACGAAGTGTTCAAATGCTTGAAATACATTTCAGACTCAGACTACAAGGGATGAGAAGATCCACTAAGTGTGTTCACAGTCTCTGGAAGTTCTTCACCACCTATCAAATGTTCACAGTGGTGGCTGACTTGATAACATCTTTTTCATAGCCTACTTTTCTTCTCCTGTGTCACTTCCACCCTACTGGGACGTCCTGGCACTACCTCCCAAGCACTTGTTCATAAACTGTCATCCCAGGGTCTGCTCTTGAGAAAAGCCAGGCTGAAGGGGAGTGGAGATCTACTGAGGCCCCAGCTCTTCAACTGCTGCTTCAGTTCCCATGATAAGTCTACAGAAAGGCTGGACATGGAGCCTGTGGCTGGGCCCGAATGAGATCAGGGTAGAAAAAGAAAGGCATTGTCTTCACTCCTTCAGTCGGAATAGCTACCCAGAAGATTAGATTTACATGAACATCCACACACAGACAAACAAAGCACATGCCCTAGGTGAGTAAATCTACTGCTATATACATATGCCCACGTCCGTATCTTCTTGCAAATTTCAAAAAACATTTGTCAATAAGTATTATGCACCAGTGGTATGCCTGGAGCTCTGATAGACAATATAACATATGCAAGAGAAATGGGACCCAATGTCACAGCACTTAGAATGTAGAAAGAGAAGCAAGCGGTACACACATCAAGAAGATGGGTATGCCGCTCAGTGAGTAACTCTAGTAGGAGGCTTGGAGAGAAATCTCCACTCTGGGTACTAGGATCTGGGTTGTGCTATTGCCTGCCTTTCTCCTCCAAGGGAGTCACTGCGGTTGGTAGAAGGAGACTCAACTAAACTCATGGGAGGTGAAGTGGTGTGCTTGGTCCCTAACTGAAAACCATGTCTTCATGGTAATTACCACTCATACAGTTGCCTTCTCCATGTCAGTCAGTGTTCGAGGACTTTTTATATGCAAGTTGGTGGCAGTTTATGCAAAGGGCATTGCTCCTGAAGAAACAGCATAATGCAAAGCCTGCATAATTCAACATTAATCCCAGAGCAGGAGGTAAATATTTCTGATTACTAGCTATATGGTAACAACACAAATCAGTATCCAATCCCCTCAATCTGTCAGCTTTGAAATGGCACTGATCTAGCTTGAGTTTTATTTCACAGACTAACATTATTTCACATTTAGAGTACAAAAATAAAACAACTAATATTTTATATTATACAAATTAAACTCTTCTAGAATTATTTTATATAGTTTTCATGACCTGTGTTTTTATCATAATTGATAGCTATATTAGTTTTCTCTCAGTGCTCTGAGAAAATATATGACGAAAGTAACTTAAGGGAGGAAAGGTTTATTCTGGCTTATACTTTAAGAATAGATAGAGTTTGTCATGGTGGGGAAGGCGTGGCAATGGGAGTGTGAGGCAGCTGATCACATTGTGTCCACAGTCAGGAAGCAGAGAGACGAATGCTGGTGCTCTGTTCACTGTATCGTTTTATTTTATGATCCGTGTCCTTAGCCTATGAGCTGGTGCCTGGCCATATTCAGGATGGGTCTTTCCTCCTCAATTAAATTTTTCTGGAAAAACCCTAATAAATAGATACACTGATAGTGTATTTTCATAGTGATTCTAAGTCTAGTCAGGTTGACTCTATAGATTAGCCATCACGGTAGATAATATTTCTTAACATTTATATTAAAATAATGTGGTTCTATAATAAAAATATTCACGGTTTAAATGTTTGCCATGTGTCAGTCATAGACATTAACTTGATGAGGTTGTAGCTCTGTGGTAGAGTGCTTGCCTACAATGTTTGATTCCCCTAAATCCAATCCCTAGTATTGCCCATAAAGGGAAACCATCTGCTAGAGAGATGACTCAGCAGTTAAGAGCACTGGCTGCTCTTGTAGAGAACCTGGGTTCGGTTCCCAACATCTAGAGGGCAACTAACAACCACCCATAATTCCAGTTCTAAGGGATCCAATGCCCTCTCTGGTTTCCATGAGCACTGCATGACATGAGTGCACTTACATACATGCAAGCAAAACACCCACACATATAAAATTAAATAAAGTATAAAAACTTAAAAAGGGGGAGGGGCTGGAGAGATGGCCTAGCGGTTAAGAGCTCTGACTGCTCTTGCAGAGGACCCAGGTTCAATCCCCAGCACACACATGGCAGCTGAGAACCGTCTTTGGCTCCAGTTCCAGGGGAATCCGATACCCTCTTCTGACCTCCAGGGCATTGCACGACACGGGTGCACAAATGTACATGCAGACAGTACATTCATACACATACAAAAATAAATAAAATTTAAAAAGGTATAATAACAATAAAATAAAAACCTTTCGGATCACAATTTAAAAAAAAACTTAAAAAGGAAACCATAAATGTTAATACTCGATCTAATACAAAATAAATCTTACTACTATCCCACTAGATAGCTGAATAAAATTGAGGCACAGAAAAATTACATTACATAATCCCATAATTGTGCAGGGAATAAGCAATAGAAACTGGGACTCCATGCCAGGCAGCCTGGTTCTAGAACCTAGAACCTACTCCAATCTAGGCTCAACGTCCTCACTTAAAGCAATGACTTTATGGTAGACATTTTGCTTTCCCATTTTATCAGTGAGAATGGGATTTAGTACAGTTAGCAAGAATTCCAGTCTAAAAAAGAAAAAGAATTCCATTCTAGTTCTCCAGCTCTGAAGCCTATATTCTGGCTTTAAACTGCACTGCATCCTGTCTGCCTACAATTTCCACGTCTTATGATGGACTTTTCCAGTGCTTGAAAGCCTGTTCTTGTCAAGTCAAACATGTTAAATATAAATATAGAAAGTTTTTTTTTTCTTTTCTTTGTAAGTGGGGAATGGAACTCAGGACCTCACACAGGCTAGGCAAGAACTCTACCACGTAAGCTGTACCAATAGCCCTTTTAAAAATTTCATTTTAAACATGAAACTTGAAGAACAATGACCCCATATGCATTCATGAAGCTCTCCAGAAGCTAGCCATTGCCCGGGATGCCTTTGTAACTCAGCTTCCTGTATCTTTATAGTGAGGTCAGCACTGCTGCTGTTCATTGTACAGTTATCACCAAAAGCAAAGAGAAGCGAGATCGGGAAGGTGGGTAATCACTGCCTCAACTGCTGTGGCTGTTCGACTATTTGCAAGAACAGACTACTGTGTTCCTTCAAACTCATTCCAATGTGCACTAGCTCTCATGTAGAGCGTGGGAGAGAAACTGAGGCAGGAGAAGTAAGCTGCTAAGAAAGAAGCAGCAGTGGCCCCAGGAATACTCAGAGGTAGGAAAGCAGAGAGAAAAACTTCCTTCACTATTCCACATAGGTTCTAGAAGAGCTGAGGGAATTAAGATGCCCTGAGAGCTTCCTGAAGGGGCCCTGGGGCAGCTGTACTGAGGACCACCAGAGAATGGTAGAGTGTAGGGCATGAAGAAGGCACAACATGTTATGCAGGCTGGAAGGGATGCAAGAAAAGCAGCCTTGAGGGAACGGAAAGTGGAACAAATTGCCCTGGTCTTGGTGAAATGAAAAGTCTCCAAGGACCTCAGATGACTTTGGTAATTAGCTTTTATGGAGCTCTGAAAGGCTATGGCTAGTCACAGACTATTAGTTACTCTGAAATACCTAATGGTGCATTATGTCTTAAGTGCCAATTTTGCTGTCATTTAATTGAAATTTATTCTAACACATCTTCATCTGAGTATTTGTAATGGGCAAGACTGAGAATGCAACAAAGGTGTGGACTTTAAATTGGTAATCCATGTATATTATAAAGAGGATGTATTATGACTCACGGGTTATTTATGCTCTATGCATGAGCTATGATGCACAACCTAGATCCACACACACATGAGGCCACATAGCATGTCCCAGATCCTGGGAGTGAGGGTGCCACTAATTTCCAGCTTCCATCTTTTCTAAAGAATTGTCCTAGGCCAACAGTATCTACATCACCTAGAAGTTTTGAGCCCATCCTTGGGCATAGCATCCCACGTGTTAGGGAACTCCCAGATGCTTCAAGGGACATAAACTTCATAGTACAATTCATACTTCCAAGTTTTCCATAGGCCCTGGCTGGAGCTAGAGCCCAGACAAGACCATAGCTTTGTACGGTATTAGTTGATGAAATGGAAATGGCAATTCCAGCTGCTCATCAGAGTGGAATTCTTGGCAGTCATTCTCCATAGGCTGAATAGTTCCCACTAAACACTACATTAGAGGTTAACCAGCATCTTTTCACCCAAGGGTAGAATCCTTGTAAGACAGCAAAAACCTAGAAGTTTGTCCACAGAAGCACCAAAGTATCTTAATCCATCCTGTTGCCATTATAGAATATTTGACCCAAGATAGGTCACAAAGAGCAGAAATCTACCAATCATAGTTTTACAGGCTAGGACAGCAGAGCCGGGTCAGCATCTGGCTCCCCACAGCCAACACTGTCTAAGTGTCCTTGGCTGGAAGATGGGACCAAAGGACAAAAGGGAACAAACAATAGTTATCACAGAAAAGCAGAAGGACAAGAAAGCCTGGATATTATTGAAAGCTCCTTTTTGTAAGGGATCAATAATCTTGTTTACTAGGTAGGGTACCACTCTCATGACTCAACCATCTCCTAATGACCCCACCTCTTGGCACTATCACACTGACAAGTTTCAACCTGGACCTTTGGGTGGACATTCAAAAGCAATGAGAGGGGCATTTTGTCCACTGGGTTCAGATCCTATTCCTTGGTCAAGAGTTGTCCCATGGGGTGCTGAATCCCTGCTTCTGCTGAGTACTGACACTAGATGGCCACAAATGCTCCATCCTGCAGTGGCAGGTTGTCCCCAGACAGAGAACAAGAAGCGGACAGGAAGCTGAGGTTTCAGCCGCACAGCTGGCGACCATAGCAAGTAAAATGAGGCAAGGCGTTATGAGGAAGAGCCAGGAGGTGTGCCATCTACATAGAGACGTGTCCAGAAGGCCATTTACCAAGATGTTGATGGCAGCCACCCCTGGAAAGCAAAATTCCATATTCTCTTTGTTATGCTTTCCTGTTTTCTTTTATTTCTTATGTGATACAGATGTAATTTAAAAAACATAAAGCTGTGGGGCAGGGCATGGTGGCACACGCCTTTAATCCTAGCACTTGGGAGGCAGAGGCAGGCGGATCTTTGGGAGTTCAAGGCCAGCCTGGTCTACAGAGTGAGTTCCAGGACAGCTGGGGCTACAGGGAGACCCTGTCTCGAAAAGACCAAAAAAAAAAAAAAAAAAAAAAAAAAAAAAAAACAAAAACAAAAACAAAACCATAAAGCTATATCAAAAGAAGAAGTCATCTTGTTTGAGTCCCTCATTTCACAGATGAACACAAGGGACTTGGAGCAGTGCTCGTGCACTCACTTGGAAGCCAACTGCAGTGTGAGTACAGTGAATAGCCCACCAGCCTGGGATAAAAAGGATGCTGTCTACAGAGCTGCTGCTCAGAGCAGACGAATGCTCCGCAGCTCCATGGGGTGGGGGTGGGGCAGCAGGGCGTGGTGTCTTTATCCAGTTTGTAACTGCACAGCCCTGACACCTGACCCCATGTACCCACTATTCTGAGCTCTGTCATCATCATCATTATCAACATCAATCAGTTTTGCCTTGTTGACGGCCATTGTTACAGGTTGGGTCCCCAGAAAGTAGAGACTCAGATAGAAATTTGTGTGCAGAAAACTTTTGGCAAGTGTTCTTGGAATCAGCACCACTTCAGCTAAGAAATAGGCAGGGAGAAACTGAACCAAGATGTTGCCACCAGCCTTGGACAATTCACCAGTCAACAAAGAACTCATCTTCCGTCTGCTGACCCAGTCCTATGATCAGACTTTGGTGGACAAAGCTGGAGCCAGGCATAGACTTCAGCCTCTATCTGTCATTCTTCAAGGAGACACCTTAGGTATGGCAGCACTTGGAGTCCTGCCAGAGATGGTCCTGCTGGGGCTGTGCCAGCTGTCATTCAGAGACAAGAACCAATTTTATTTTATTTTTATTTATTTATTTTTATTTTATTTTATGTTATTTTTGGTCTTTTCGAGACAGGGTCTCCCTTGTAGCCCCAGCTGTCCTGCAACTCACTCTGTAGACCAGGCTGGCCTTGAACTCACAAAGATCTGCCTGCCTCTGCCTCCCAAGTGCTAGGATTAAAGGCGTGCGCCACCACGCCCGGCTTATTTATATATTTTTTATACAAGATTACATTACAACTCAAATCTAGACCTGTGTTCCCCTCCCCACTCCCCTATCCCACTAGAGCTCATGCATTCTGCCAAACATGTTTTTCATCTTTTTCTCAGTCTTTCTCAAAATTCTCGATGCAGAAGTTGACTGTTTCAAGCAGAAGTTCACCATTTCAGTCAGTTCTTTGATTCAGGACAAGAACCAATTTTAAAGGAGGAAAGGTGTAGACAGCCCAAATCCCAGGGAGATGCCACTGAAGACTGGCTTGCTTTATATTTTTTATTTTTGAGATTGGGTCTTGTATATCCCACACTGGCCTTGAACTAATCGTGTAGTCAAGGATGAGTTTCTGATCTTCCTGCCTCCACCTCTTGAGTGCTGGGATTGCAGGCATGTACCGCCATACTCAATTTCTGCACAGTGTTGAGAATAGAGCCCAGCACTCTGTGCATGCCAGGCACACATTCCACAAGCTGAGCTACTTCCTGCTGATGCCTCTTTGCCCTGCCTCTGGCTGCTCCCACCATGGTGCAGACTGCCTGACTTAGTGTATATTTTCCTGAAGGTGGAGCCTGAGATGAGGGTTTGAGTTTAGGTGACATTATTGGGAGCCAATCCAGGTGATGACGATCATCCACGAGGAAACAAGCATGCATTGGCGAATGGGTTCTTGCAGTAGACTGCTGGAACTCACTCAATCCCTTTGGGGTCCTCTGAAAGCTTGTAGGGGATTTGCCTTCTGAAAGGTAAGGATCCTGGGCTGTTTTCTACTCATTTTCACCCCTCATAGGCTGTGGGTCATTTCTGGGGTTTTAATTCTGTAACATGCCTGATCTTCTCATTTCAGCTTGCTCCTTAAATGGAGAGAAGCAAGAAGCTTACTGGGGAAGAAAACTGTCTGCAGGCTACCTGTGGGGTTGATTAATGGACCTCCGACAGAGTCCTGACCCTATCTGTCACATTCCCTAAACTGAGAACAGAACTCTTTCCCCACTCGTGACAGACCCACTGACTGTGATTTCTGTTGCATCCTCTGTCCCTTAGGTGGGAGGGGGACGGATGGAGAGAGTGGGAAAATGTTGCTGCAAAAAATGCAAAAGACCACAGCCTAGGGCAGATAAACTGTGCTTGAATGAATTGCTTGTTCTCAAACAGAGAAGGAATTTTATTTGAATAGTTAATCCTCGCGTGTTGCAACAGCCCAAAGATCGCCCTGAGAAGATTATTATTTGCCAGAGTGCTGCAGGCTGGGGAAATCTTCATGTACTTCTTTTCCCTTTAAACACTAGGTCCTGTAGCCAGGCCAAGATATTTGAAAGCAAATTGTAAACCCCGTCTGCCAGCTGGGGGCATGCTGAGACAAAGGAAAGAATGTCACTGGCAGCGCTCACAGGCCAGGGAAACCCTTAATCCAGGCGAGCAGATTTTAACACATTCATTCCCTATTATGCAGACACTCCTCCATCCTTGGAGAAGTTACATCCAAAAGATCTTGTCTGTTACTATCAACAGTTTTAGATTTAGCTATAGCGTATATATTACAGTCACCTTATAGTATCGGTGGAGGATGAGCTCCTGGACCCCTTGGATACCCAAATCCTTGCATGTTAATCCTTTAAATAAAATGGCCCCAGATTCGCATAGAACCTATGGTCATCCTCCTGTATCCATTAAAGCATCTGGAGGCTACTTATAATACCCACTACAAGGGGGGAAACTGGAATAGCTGTTATGCTGGATTGTTGAGACATAATGACAAGAATAAAGTCTCTATGTGCTCAGTACAGATGGAATGTTTTTCCAACTTTTTTTTTTTATACAGTTGGTGTATAGAGGGTCAACTGTATCAGTCTAAGCCAGCAGAGGAAAAGAGCTCCCCAGTGATCCATGTTAATTCTAAACAAATAGGTGCTGCAGCTGGAGAGGGAGGTAAAGGGAGGCCTCTGTGAGTCCAGGCAGAAGACAAGGAGAATTTGAGAAACCAGAGCTTGTCTGTGCTACAAACTCACCCTTGGGGTTGCAGCTCATTTTGAAAGAAGTCCCTTAAAAACCTTTTTTAAAAGTTTTTTTTTTTTTAATCTCAGTCACTAGTATACACCCAGTATAGTAGAAAATCGTGCAATATTGTTGAAATTTATAGCCTACAGGGCTCATAGGTGGGAAACTCAAAGATGCTGCAGCTAGAGCAAAGGGCAGACAAGCTAAGCCAGCTCAAAAAGTATTGGAGATACTTTTGCAAATGTATCCCACAGCAGTACTCGAAATCAGATTTAAATCCCAAATGACTACTCTCAGGAAATATTCAGGATTCTCAGGGGGTCACCCAACTGTTTGCTCTTGTCTATTCAATTACTATATATCCTAAAGCTGATTTAATTTGTCAGGGATGCAAGGCCTAGGTTTCAGCTGGTATTTTAATCACCTACTTAGAAATTGGAAAATTGTGAAGGGAAGCTTCCCTTAAGACAATGTTGAGTAAAATTAGTCAAATATAAAAAAGGATATTCTCATTTTTCCAAGGTCAGAAAAGTTGGGTGTTTACACTGGGAAGAAGTTTTAAAGGATACTTATATAAGACACAAAATTATCTATTTTAGACAAACTTCTATGTTTACTGTCCTTCAGAGAAAAACTTTCAGTTCATTCATTCATTCTTGTTGACCCCCCATTACTGCTCTGTCAGCCCATGTACCAAGCACTAAGGAAAGAACACTAAGCTAAAGACAGTGGCATTCCTGACCTTTGAGGTCACCACCGTGGACACAGGTGACTGGTATGATAGTTATATAGTTTACATGGGTGCCTATTATTTTTAAAAGCATTACTTAAAAACCAAAAGCATTTTAATAGTTAAAAATCACAACTAAAGCATTGATGCTAAGACTGAGTTTGAAAGAAGAGTTGACAAGCTTGTGTGTTTCCGGATTTTGAAAGATACCCCTCCACCCATACAGTTCTCTAGGTGAATTAAGGAAACTGGGCATGGGGTGCCTGTCTGTGATCCTACCACTCAGGAGGCAGAGGCAGGAGGATCAAGAGGTAGGGGTCCCTCACTCACTAGGGTGCTGCATGGGATTGATACAGAAGGCTACGTACGGTAACACCATGTTAAATACACAATACCTATGACCTAAACTGCTCTTACATTACCAAGGAGCTAACACAACACCATGCTTGGCACTAGAAGGTAGTCCAGCAAGATCAATTATCTTGTTATTATGCAAGTACACAGAAATACACACATACACACACACATACACACACACACACACACACACACACACACACAACTTTAAGTCCAAGACTCCCAAAGAGTCCCTAACAATCCACTGAGTAAGAAAGAGCATGTCAGGAATCCTATTTGTGAGTTTTTATCATGAAAAACCAAAGTGATTATTAAGTCTATGACCTGGTTGTGCACACTGTGACAGACACACACACACACACACACACACACACAAATAAATGTACTATTTTTTAAAACTTCTCTTACCGATACATCTTCAGATTACCTACACTGTTTGATATTTTCACTGTTAAGAATAGTTTTCATTTGGAAAACAGTTCTCTTAGAAGTTGGAAAGCACTACTCTGTGGTCATTTTGCAGTACGAAGCTGCCCATGGCCTTCTCTGAGCTTCTCTAGAGTTGCACTGTGATGAAATTCCACTAGGCTCATGATTGGCAGGAGCTGGTAACCCCACCTGCTCTGGTTTGCTTTCACATCAATTGTTTTTCTTTTTCTGTTTCTAGAATCACAATGTTTGGATGTCGAATCTCTGAACCAATCCTTCAATTTTTTCTATTTTTTTTCCATTCCTTAGCTCTGGCTGGATTCTAGGATATTTTCTCCACTTTATTTTTAAGCCTTCTATTAATTTTATTCCTGATATATTTTAATGTGTAAAGTTCTCCAAATATTCTTTTTTTAATTTTTTTAATTAATTTTATTTATTTCTGTATGTGTATGAATGTACTGTCTGCATGTAGGTTTGTGCACCCGTGTCGTGCAATGCTGTGGAGGTCAGAAGAGGGTGTCAGATTCCCCTGGAACTGGAGTTACAGATGGTTCTCAGCCGCCATGTGGGTGCTGGGGATCAAACCCGGGTCCTCTGCAAGAGCAGTCGGTGCTCTTAACCGCTAGGCCATCTCTCCAGCCCTCCAAATATTCTTTTTTTGTGGAGTTTTATTTGTTGTTGGTTTGGGTTTTCTTTCATTCCTTCCTTCCTTCCTTCCTTTCTTCCCTTTCTTTCTTTCTTTCTTTCTTTCTTTCTTTCTTTCTCTCTCTCTCTCTCTCTCTCTCTCTCTCTCTCTCTCTCTCTCTTTCTTTCTTTCTTTTTCTTTCTTTTTACAGTACTAACAACCAAATCCAAGATCTCACATATACCAAGCAAGGGCTCTACCACTGAGCTTCACTCCAGTCTCTAAATTTGGTCTTTGGAGACAGTCCTGGAACTTGCTATATAGACCAGGATGGCCTGGTTCAAACTCACAGAGATCTTACGTCTGTCTCCAAAGTGCTGGGATTAAAGGCATGTACCACCATGCACAGCCTAGTTCCTAAATATTTTTTTTATTTCTACCAAGTGCTGGAGAGGTTGTGGGAAAAGGGGAGCACTCATCCACTGCTGGTAGGAATGTAAACTCATACAGTCACTATGGAAAGCAGTGTGGAGAGCCCTTGGAAGACTTGGAATGAACTTGCTACCTGACCCAGCCATACCACTCCTGGGTATGTACCCATAAGACTCATCCTACCGCAGAGATACATGCATGGCCATGTTTATTTCAGTTCTCTTCACAATAGCAAGGAGCTGGCACCAACCCAAATGCCCCTCAACTGACGAGTGGATAGAGAAAATGTGGTACATCTACACAATGGATTTCTATGCAGCAGTAAAGAAACATGACATCATGAGCTTTGCAGGTAAATGGCTGGAGCTAGAAGATATCATGCTGAGTGAAGTGACACAGTCCCAGAAAAACAAACGACGAATGGTATCCCTCATCTGTAGATGCTAGCACCAATTACCAAATTGTATGGCAAACTGAGCAATGTCAATGTGATCTGAAAACAACTGTGCTCTTACATTGGGAATCCCTTAAAATATAACAAAAAATAAAATAAAAAATAATAAAAAATAAAAAATTTAAAAACTAAAAAAAATTCTTTGAGAAAGAACATCATGGCTCAGGAGGTAAAGATGCTTGTCTCATAAACCTGACAACCTGAGTTCAATCCCTACAAGCCATGTAAAACCCGGAAGGAAAGAACCAATTCCACAAAGTTGTGTTCTTACCACCACTGTGGCACATGTGCTCCCTGCAATAATGATTATGATAATCATAATAATGATAATGATAGTAATAATGATAATAATAAAATTTACTTTTAAATTGTTTATTTTTATTTTATGTGAGTCCTTTGTCTGAATGTATAAAGTCCATCTGTGTTGTAGAATGAGAGGCCAGAAGAGGGATTTGGATCTCCCGGAACTGAAGTTGTGGATGGTTGTTAGCTGCCATGTGGGTGCTAGGAACCTAACCCAAGTCTTCAGCAAGGGCAGCCAGCACTCTTAACTGCTAAGCCATCACTCCAGCCCCTGTATCTGTGATTTCTTCATTTCTTACTTCTATATTTCGGTGTTATCATTATTCCAGAATTCGTTTATTCATTCTTTATTACTATTATGGTTGGACTATGAAGAATTCCTTAAAATGCTCTGGTGTTCAAGGCTTGGTCCCAGGTAGTGAAACTACTGAGAGGTGACTGTGTCATGAGGATCTTAAACATGTCAATGAATTGATGAGTTCATAGCTGCATCAGCTATTAGCATGTGGGGCCTGGTCAGAGGAAGTAGGTTACTAAGGGTGGACATTTGAGCTGGGGAATGTGTTATCCTGCTAATGATGTTCTGCCTTACCACACACCCTCCCAGAAGCAACAAAGCCAAGTGACCATGGTCTGAAACCTCTGAGACCATGAGCCAAAATGAACCCTTCCCCCTGCCCCTGTTTGTCTCAGGTATTCTGCCGCAATAACGAAAAGCTGATGAACACAACTGCTGATAAATGTGAGGAATTTTCAGCTTGGAATATTTGAATAATGTTGCTTTCAGCATTCTTATACGAGAATCTCAGCCACATGGACACACTTGTTGGAAATATTTGAGTGAAATTCTTAGGCTGCATGATGTCTATATGTGCTTCTGTAGGAAATCTTAACACAGATTTCACTGACACTTTAATTTGCAATTCCCTGCTAAGTTAAGCACCAATTTTTGTGTCTTTAAAAAACCCTTTTATCAGGCTGGAGAGATAGTCTAGTGATTAAGAGCACCAACTGCTCTTGCAGAGGACCCGGGTTTGATCCCCAGCACCCACATGGCAGCTGAGAACCATCTGTAACTCCAATTCCAGGAGAACTCCAGTTCCAGGGGAATCCAAGACCCTCTTCTGACCTCCGCGGCATTGCACAACATGGGTACACAGATCTACATGCAGACAATACATTCATACACATACAAAAAATAAATAAAATTTAAAAAAAAACCTTTTATCCATTTCTCAGGTTGTGCGGCCTTGCCTTTTAACTTGATTTATGGACATTTTTTACATATTCAATATATCAGTCTCTTATATGGTATGTACAGGTATTGTATGTACAAATATAATATATGTGTACATTTCATTTATTTCTCCTACTCTGTGGCTTGACTTTTCACTCATTTCTTTTATAACTAGTGATTATTTTAATGATTTATTTTTATTTTATG
The DNA here is from genome assembly GCA_009823505.1 of Rhizomys pruinosus. NCBI lineage: Eukaryota > Metazoa > Chordata > Mammalia > Rodentia > Spalacidae > Rhizomys > Rhizomys pruinosus. The sequence continues at coordinate 553,707 of VZQC01005304.1, read as the reverse complement.
TGTGTAGGTGTTCTGCTTATATGTATGAATGTGCACCACATGTGTGCCTGGTGTCTATAAAGGCCAGAACAGGAGTGAATCCCCTAGAACTGCAATCGTGATACCGCCATGTGGATACTGGGAACAAAACCTAACAGAACCTGAGCCGTGTCTCCAGCTCATAGCTAGTGATTATTAAATCCATTTTAGAAATGATAACCTTCCAAAGGACATGAAAATATCCAAATATCCATTTTGTTAGGCTACTTTCATTACATTTGCATTTGGGGTGTGTGTGTGTGTGTGTGTGTGTGTGTGTGTGTGTGTGTGTGTGTGCTGTGTGGCTCCATGCCTCAGGCACACATGTGGAGGTCAGAGGACAACTTATGAGGGTTGGTTCTTTCCTCCCACCATGTGGGTCCTGCACATCAAACTCAAGACATCAGGCTTGGTGGCAACTGCTATGCTACTTTTTAGAATTGTTTTACTTTTCATATTTAGAAGTGTGATTTACCTGGGCCTTATCTTTGTGTGTGGTGTAGGTAGGAGTCAATGATTTTTCTCAAGATTATTTGTAGAAAGATCATTATTTCCCTACTGAGTTCGAGTGGTACTTTTTCAATAAAGTAAATGTGTGTGAGTCTGCTTCTGGGCCTTGGGTTCCACTGGACCTCTTGTATCTTGTCCATGTGGTCCTGTGAGCCTATAATGTACCAGTAATTAGATAAGTGTGTTCTTCACAATTCCCTCAACTATTTTTTTCTTTCTTTTTTTGTATTTGTTTTGTATTTAATTGATTTCCAATTTATGGTGTTGCCTTTCTTATTTCCTTCTCATTTTCTTTAGGTTTAATTTAAACGTTTTCCTTAAGTTTGGGTGAGAGATCATTTTCAAGTGATCGCTTCTTGCACAAGTTTTAAGATGTTGGACTTTTTTTCTAAATTAACCATTTCACATAAGGTTTCAATTCATTAGATACTCATATAACAATGTTCTTTGTGTGTTTAAACTCTATCTGTGGTCATTTGCACTCTGCCACCTTTAATTTGCAGAGGTCATAGATCAACCCATATTACTTATCTTTTCGTGGTATGTTACTCTGCAGAGGAGCTGACTTTGTTTGAAAGCTCAGCTGTGTTCCCTGGGGGTTTTTTTGCTTGTTTGTTTTTCATGAATGCATGTTCTTTTCTTGTTACTTCTTTTGAACCTACCCTGTTGTATTTTTCTGAAAGTTCTGAGTTGACTCCCTTAAAGCTGACTGCTCTCATTTGTACCTGGAATGTTTCCCAAAAGCCAAGAGACTACAGGTGTGGTCCCCATCCCATGGAACTACTGGGAGACAGCGGAGCCTTTGTGATGTGGGGCCTAGTTGTAGATTTTAGGCCACTGGGAGGGTACTCTTGAAGAAGACTATGGAGGTCGTGATGTCACTTTCAATTGTACTCTCAGGGCCCATCCTCCCGTTGTTTCTGCTAGCTTCTGTAAAGTCTTGATTTAAGGATATTTTGCTATTTATCTATTGCTTCTGTCTATGGCTACTTGGTATTTATTCTTTTAATTTTGCTTACTATCTACTTCATAAACCTACCCATTCAAAATGAGGGTAGATCATTTCCCCAAACCATGCAGAACACTGGATTTTCCATCACTATAACAAAGACCTGAGATCATTTACAAAATGAAACTGTTTTGGCTCACAGGTTTAGAGAGTCCAGTCAGTAACCAATTGGCTCTGTTGCTTTTGAGCCTATTGCAAGGCAGTACCTCCTAAAGGGGAAAAGAGCAAAGCCATTCACAACCAGGCTGCAATAATTAATCTATTAATTAATAATTAATTTAAATTTTAATTAATTAATTTTAAAAAGGAAAAGGGCTGGAGTCCAATTATCCCTTTAAATAGCATGACCTTCAGTGACCAATAGACCTATCTCTGGACGTGTTAAAGATTCCACCAACTCCCCAGCCTTTAACACATGGTCTTTTAGAAGGACATTTAAATTCTGTGTATGCATGCGCGCGCACGCGCGCGCGCGCGTGTGTGTGTGTGTGTGTGTGTGTGTTGCTGAGAATTAAACCAGGAACATGCCCTATACCAGTAGGATATGTATATATCCCGAGGCCCATTGGAGAGTAATTAATATCTAACTTATAACAGTGTGGGATACTTACCGTAATTGTCCCACCTAGGGAGAGAGGAGCTGGAGTATTTTCTACCAACTCCAATTATCTTTTGGTTGAAGTTTGCCCAAAAATTGTTTATACATTGTCCTACAAGTAAGTTTGTCAAGATACATGAGAACTGTCCACTGTAGCTGCTAGTGAACTCAGGGACTGAGGGGAAACAAAGGTAGGAATTCACAACATCTGCTACACACATCTGGAAAATCTGCTCTGACTCAAGACAGGGTGAAATGGATTATCATGTGAACCCAATTTAAAACCTAGCTTTTGTGGGCTGGAGAGATGGCCTAGCGGTTAAGAGCTCTGACTGCTCTTGCAGAAGACCCAGGTTTGATCCCCAGCACCCACATGGTGGCTGAGAACCGTCTTTAACTCCAGTTCCAGGGAAATCTGAGACCCTCTTCTGACCTCCGTGGCATTGCACAACAAGGGTGCACAAACCTACATGCAGACAGTACATTCATACACATAAAAATAAATAAATAAAATTTAAAAAATAAATAAATAAAACCTAGCTTTTGTTACAGGAGGCCAAGGGCCTTGTTTAGGCTTAGCACCCTTAATATTAAAACCTGAAGTCAAAACTACTCCAAACTTAAAAAGTTTTCAATGCTGACATGATGTAAAAGGCACACGTCTGTATTATGCTTATGTGATAGAGCAAAGTCAAACACAGGAGTACCAAAAACCCCGTATAAAATTACCCTTGCTCTATATGTACATAGTTGTAAAAAAAATGTAAATTACTTATGGGATTAGACCTGAATTCCATTCATGAGATATCACATTATGCATATGTAAATCATACAAAATTTGAAAACATATTCAAACTTTGAAATCCTTTTGATCCCAAACATTTTTATAGAGGTTGCTTGACTATACTATGCTTTCTCCTGAAGATTTATTACATGGAATGAATCCTTCAAAACTATCTTACAGATCTTTAGCCAACTTTGTGTGGTTGCGTGCCTACCATGGCACCCACATGAAAGTCAGAGAACAACTCGTGAGGGTCTGTTCTCTCCTTCCACCATGTGAGTTCCATGCCAGGTTTGGTAACAGGCACATTTACCTGTTGAGCCTCCTTTTTCCTCTCAAAAAGATCTATTTCTGTTTCTTCTCCCTTTTCCTAGTGTTAGGGAACAAACTCAGGTCCTCACACAATACCAAGCAAGTTTGTGAGTTATGCCTAAGAACTATTCTTTTTCTTAAGTCTTTTTTTTTTTTTTTGTCTTTTTGAGACAGTGTCTCCCTTTAGTCACAGCTGGCCTGGAGCTCATTATGTAAACCAGGCTGGCCTTGAACTTACAGAGATCCACCTGCCTCTGCCTCCCAAGTGCTGGGATTAAAGGCATGTACCACCATACCTGACGATTTGTTTTATTTTATTTTATGTGTATGAATGTACTGTCTGCATGCAGGTTTGTGCGCCTGTGTCATGCAATGCCGCGGAGGTCAGAAGAGGGCGTCGGATTCCCCTGGAACTGGAGTCAAAGACGGTTCTCAGCCCCCAAGTCGGTGCTGGGAATTGAACTCCCATCCTCTGCAAGAGCAGTTGGCACTCTTAACCGCTAGGCCATCTCTCCAGCCCTTATTTTATTTTTAAGTATATATATTATATGTGTGTGGGCATATGCATGTGGACACTGGTCCTGCAGAGGCCAGAGGCATTGGATCCCTGCAGCTGGAGTTACAGGTGGTTGTGATTTGCCTGATGTGAGTGCTGGGAACTGAAATCAGCAGTACAGGCTTTTAACCACTGAACCATCTCTCCAGCCTCATATGAAATATTTTTTGGTCTTTTTGAGACAGGATCTCTCTGTTGCCACTTAAGTCACTATGGAAACCAGATTGCCCTCAATCTCAGAGATCTGCCTGCCTCTACCTCCCATGCTGAGATTGAAGGTATGCACCACCATGACTGGCTATAAACTATTTCCTTTTTTTATAAACTATTTCTTAATCAAGTTCTTAGCCACTTCAGAACCATTAGATACAGCACAACCTGAGTCAGTAGTCTAATATGTCATAAATAAATGCTAGCACCAATACATTTTGATTGGAGTATCTGTTACAGAAAATATAAATAGGTTAAAACCATGTAATAACTCTGCTCTCAAGTTTTCCAGGCCATTTAATTATTAAATTCCTCTTTTGAAAGAGATCCCTATTGTATGCAATTCAGGCTTTAGTGGATGGCAGGATTCCCCTCCCCCCAAGCAGGTCACCAGTGCTTTTAACCACTGTCTAAAGTGCACCCGGTACTGATTACCATACCTCAGATTAACTGGATTTAGCATGCAGCAATCATACTCCATTCAGCAGGGCCCATCTCTGGTGAATCGTGGACATTATGACAGTTGCAAGAGCTCAAATATTATATAATCACTAATTACATTCTGTGCAATTAGTGGAGGCTCATCAGTGTGAATCACTAATGGCTGATCACCCTGTTCTCTCTGGGAGGAAATAGATGGTCTGCATAATTTTCTGATTGTATTAGCATAGGCACAAATGTTATTAACAAACTTTGGCAATCACAAAGAGGCTCGGCGTCTGTGATGGACAAAGGCAAGAGGCTCCTCTGCCTGATGGGCACAGACACTTCACTTTGAACCTCAAAGCTGTGTGTTTGTGATTTGGGGGTGTGTCTCATTCACCACTCCCCAGCTTCCAAATGGAAAACAAACACCCCAGCCAACAGCTGATAAAGAACTTGCATACAAGGCCATTTAATAAAACAATCCAAAAAAGCAGTTCTGTGGGTATATTGCCTTAAAATGGTTTTATGAAAGCCAACCTTTAAGCATCTGTGGGACATCAGAATTTCAAGCCAGTAACTAAGGGGAAGGTATACTTCTGAAACAGGAAGGCACTTAGGGGAACTTTATTTGCCCCTCCACATACTAAGTCACTGTCTTAATTTCTTAGTGCTGTCACAACATAATTCAACAGACTAGGTGGTTTAAGGCACAGAAGTCAGTGGTTTGGTTTCCTCCTGGTCTACAAGTGGCCCGCCTCCTTGTCATTCTGGCTTTGCTTGGTCTTTTCTGTTGTCTCTGAAGAAGTACACCATTCAGGAGGGCTCATTTTTGCCTTCATCACATCTTTAAATGTCCCTCTCTGAACACAGCCCCACTGTGAACCTTTGAGGGTTGGGCTTCAAGCATGGATTTGGCAAGAATATAATTCATCTCATGGCTAGAAACACTCTAACCCAAGTTGTTGCTGGAGGATTGCTGACCGGCTTGATCAGAGTTATGCTGGAAAGCAAAGCATTTTCAGAAAAAAAAAAAAAAATGATAGGAGACAGGTGCAAGTGCCAAGCAGGCATGGCCAGCGTGAGCAAGAAATTGAGTTTTAATTTTTTTTCTATTTTAATTAATTTGAAATTTAAAACTAAAGGTGTGTAAACATATTTTCTGTTTATTGTTTGAGTAAGGATAAATATCATGTCACTGATATTGCATTGTCTGATTTGAGATGTGCTGGTCAGTGTACAATACACTGGAATTTGAAGACAGAACCAGAAAAAAAAAAAAAGCAGTTAAAATATCACAAGTGTGAGCGAGTTCCAGAACAGTTGGGGGGCTACGGGGAGACCCTGTCTCAAAAAGACCAAAAAAAAAGTATCACAAGTGTTATGTCATGCTTGGAAAAAAATATTTCAAATCTCCTGTGCTAAATGAACTATGCTTTTGAAATTGATTTTATCCATTTCTTTTTGTTTTTCATAGTATAACAACTAAAAAATATTAAATTCTATGTCTGCTTCTCTCTGTACTGAACAGAATCCAGTTAAGTCTTTCATTCTTCCAGTACTCACCAGAGTTGAGCCAGTGCATAAAATAACATATAAGTTGCCAAAATAACAAAAATTCCATGTCCTTTTGTGTCCTCTGGAGTACAAGTAAAATAACAAAACCATTTCTTCCTAATAATTAATATATTAATTCCCCTATTACTTGCCATGTACACACGTTTTCTTAATAATAGTTCAACCTTAAAGTTAAAGAAAAACCTATATTTAAAGATCAGGAAAACTTTCTCATACTAATACTAATAGTATTATAACCTCTTCAACCACTGGCTTGTGCCCCCATCCAACTTACTTGTCCTGCTTCCTCACTTGCTAGGAATCTCATGAGTAAGGTATTTACTGTCCTTTATTTGTATTCAATATATACAAAACACCTCTGATTTCTTTTTTTTCGGTAAAAATTATTTTATTTCATAAAGGAAAAGGAAATGCCTTTAAAAGAAAAATGTTTATCGTGGAAAATGTATTTCTCCAAAACTCCGGCAGGAATTTTGTTACCTTACTTAGTAACTATGGTTTATGGAAATTCAGTCCTGATTTAAAAAGCCAACATTTTTCTGGGAGTACACTCCAGCCAACTTCCTATTTATGTAGGGTATTCCTGCTGGTGTAGGAAATGGGACTTGCGATTTAGAAATTCCCTTATCTGAAGCATAGCAAGGCCAAGAAGGCTCCGTGCTCTTTGGCAATGACATATCTTGAGATATACAGTCTTCAGTATAACTGTGAGGAGCTTGAGGGACTGCAGGAATCAAATTCCAGGGTTTTGTAGAAATATTTTGGGGAATAGTTTCTTCTTTTACAAATTAAAATTAAAATTAAAGTATAACACTAAAAATGTAAATAAGCATTTAGGGGCTAGAGAGATGGCTCAGTGGTTAAGAGCACTTACTGCTTTTTCAGAGGACCCAGGTTCAATTCCGAGCACACACATGGCAGATAACAACCATCAGTAACTCCAGTTCCAGAGCATCTGATCTCCAAGGGCAGTGTATGCACATGGTACACTTACATGCATGCAAGCAAAACGTATATACAGAAAGTAAAAATCAATCAAAAAAATTTTAAGTTTAAACATTGAACATTACAGCATTAAAAATTAAAGGTTTGCCAGGCGTGGTGGCTCATGCCTTTAATCCTAGCACTTGGTAATCCTAGCACTTGGGAGGCAGAGGCAGAGGCAGGTGGATCTTTGTGAGTTCAAGGCCAGCCTGGTCTACAGAGCAAGTTCCAGGACAGCTGGAGCTACAGGGAGACCCGTTCACAACGACCAACCAAAAAAAAAAAAAATTAAAGTTTTAAAATGGCTAGAAAGATGGCTCAGTGGTTAAGAACACTGGCTGCTCTTGCAAAGGACCCGGGTACAGTTGCTAGCACCCACAAGGCAACTAACAATTGTCCCTAATTCTACTTCCAGGGAATCCAACACTCTCTTCTGGCCTCCATGGGCATTGTACAAATGGGTACACTTATACACATGCAAGCCAAACAAATACACAAAAAGTAAAAATATATCAAAAATAAAAAATTCAAACAATAATTGGTATTAGGTCAAAATACCTAATGGGTTATTTCTAATCCTTTCTTATAGTTTTTGTTTGTGTGTGTTTATTTCTGTCTTTTGTTTGTGGTTCCGGAGATTAAATCCAGGGACTTGTCCATATTCACTCACCCTGCCTTTGGCTACACCCCTAACATCTAACCCTCTGTAAGCAGCTTAATCTCCCAATGTCATAAAGAACAAGAAACAAACAGCAGACAGAAGATGGGGACTTCTGGCAGCTCGTCCTTATGCCACCTACCAACCCAAGTTCAAGTTTCTGTTCTTATCTCAATGTCAGCAAAGAATGTCTGAACTTCCCTAAATGACCAGAGACTAGTCCAGTATCACATCTTCATTCTAAAATACACAAGGAGAACAATCAAAGAGATTCTTTTAACCTTATCTCTTTGTTCTTTGCGGCATCAGTCAGCCTCAAGAAATAATGAAATCAATGCAAACAATTCCTTAGGACGCCTGCTTTGAAGATCATTTGCTACCTAACTGCCTCGGTCATTTACATGGAATTCAGGGAAGATTTCAAAGAGTTTTTTTCCTCTTGTTACTAGGATAAAAGGGAGACTCAGGTGTTGAATTTTTTTTGTGTGCGTGTGTGTGTGTGTGTGTGTGTGTGTGTGTGTGTGTGTGTGTATGTGTGTGTGTTCGTATGGTTTAATATTTGATAAGGCTTCTATTTCACATACTTGAGGCTTTTTTGGGAGGGGAACTGAGTTTTTTAATTGAAGTAGTATAGATTGAATTAAAGATGAAAAATGCATTCAGATTCAAAGAGGGGAAAATATTCACAGCCAGAAAGATGCCATATAAATGTCTGGCCTCTCACACATACAGCAAGAGATATTTTTAATGTGCAGTCACTGCAGTGCATGCTTAGGGCAAACAGAAGGGATGGAAACTGTTGCCAGCAGAAATGTCCAAAGAGCCTAGCTAGGAGGGGAAGATGAGCGGCAAGTCCTGGTCTAGGGTGGGAAATTCAGTAGAAAAACATGGAAAGAAAAAAAAAAAAAAGAAAATGAAAGAGCAAGCATATTAAGTTAGGCAGCAACTCCTGGATGACAGAAAAATCAAAAGCATTGAGGTTGTTGAGAGGACTTTGCTTCCTACTTAAAGTGCATCTACCTTCTCTGGCTTGCTCTTCTGCAAGCATCTCAGAATTGCTCATTCGATAAAGAATAATCTGCACTCTGCACCTTTATTTCTCATGCTTCTCCCTCACTGTCACCTACCTTACAATCCCCACCCACCACCCAAACCCTCGTTTTGCTTCATTTCCTTTTCTATCTCACCATATTTCCCTCGAAAGTCCCAGAACACATTCATAGTTTCAATTGACTTGAGTGGGTTCCTAATCTTCAAGCTCAGTGGACATTTCTCAGCAGTGTTCCCCAGAGTTCTAGCCTCTCTCAGTCATTCAAATGTCTCATAGGTTGTGTTGTCACTAGTTACAAGTCCAATGTCACATATATGTTGACAGTGAACAAGCCACTTGTATTCTCCAGGGTAGTTCTGTACCAGTGGCCTGAACAGTACAGAAAACAGACACCTCAAACTCAGTGAGTTGAATCCCAAATCTCCATCTTGTCTCATCTAACCTGTTCCACACTCTACATGGAATTTGCTGTTTTGATGAATGATTGGCATCCTGTCGCCTAAGCCAAAAACAAGGGAATCATTCCAGATGTTATTGCTCACCTGTGAAGCACTAGGGACAAGCTAGGCTAAAACAGCTGGGCTCCACAAATGGAACCCTGAACGCTAAGATCTGAACTTCAAGAAACAACAAACATTGAAGGAAAGTAAATAACACAGAAAAAAAAAGTAAAGGTAGAACAGATAAGCAAAAGAACATGTAAAAAAAGACATATCTTTGTCTCCACTCACAGGTGACGTGATTGTATATGCTGAAAACTCAAAGATACTTACACTAGAAGAAAAACAACAAAGCTGTTACATAAGTTCTATATTCGAAAGTAATTTTATTTCTCTGCACCATAAACAAATAACTGGAAAAGCAGTTTATTAGGAGTGTGTGTGTATGTGGTGTGAATGTGTGTGTGTATGCTTGTATGTAATGTGGGCACATCTGTGTGTGCATGTATGGATATGAGGGTCTGTGTAGAGGCCAGAAGTTGACATGAGTTGTCTTCCTCAATCTCACTCCACCTCATACCTTAAGGCAGGAACTCTCACTTGAATGCAGAGCTCACTGATTTGGCTAATCTAGCTACTTAGCATGCTCCAGGGATCCTGTCTCTGCCTCTTAAACTCTAAGATTACAAACTGGGAATCTCAACTCCAGTCTTCACACTTGCAAGGTAAGTGTTTTATCCATTGAGCCATTTCCACAAGCCCAGAAAAAGAATTCTTAAATGTCATTTGCAATCACATCAAAATATCCAGTAGCTAGGATTGAAAGTAACAGAATATATACAACACATTTACAGTACTGTTACATTGCTGAGAAAACTGAAGGTCTGAATAAAAGAGAGAGAGAGAGAGAGAGAGAGAGAGAGAGAGAGAGAGAGAGACCGGGTTCACACGTTAGCAGGCTCTATGTTGTAAAGATGAAAATTCTCCCCATATGAACTCATTTACTGAACATAATCCTAAACAAAGTTCCAGCAGGCTTTATTTTAGAAATTACCAAGCTGATTTTGTAATGTATATGGAAATTTAAGGAATGTAAATTAGCAAAAACAATTCTGAGGGGAGGGGAAGAGAGCAGAGGATGACTTATTTTATGACCAGATTTCAAATCTCACTGTAATATTATACTAATTAAGACAATGTAGTATTGCTGCAAAGACAGGCAAATAGACAGTGTGACAGACAGTCAAAAAAGACCAACAAGGGGCTGGAGAGATGGCCTAGTGGTTAACAGTGCTGACTGCTCTTGCAGAGGACCTGGGTTTAATCCTCAGCACCCACATGGCGGCTGAGAACCATCTTTAACTCCAGTTCCAGGGGGATCCGACAACCTCTTCTGACTTCTGCGGCACTGCACAACACGGGTGCACAAACCCACATGCAGACAGTACATTCATACACATAAAACATAAATAAATTTTAAAAAGTTAAAAAAAGAAAAGAAAAATACCCAAATATATAATTAGCATATGAACACCAGCTCCATATGATTATTTATCAGGGAAATATAACCAAAAAATGCAATGTTATACCTTTAGCCAAACTGCTTTTTTCAGCTAAATTCCTACAGAGGAACTCAACTAAGAACTCAGCTGCTAACATCAGAAGAAGGTATTGGGTTCCTGGAACTGGAATTATGAACAGTTATTAGCCACCATGTACATGCTGGGTCCTAGGCAAGAGCAGCCAGAGCTCTTAACCCTTGAGCCATCTCTCCAGCCCTGAGAAAGCATTCTGCTGTCAGGAATAAATACCTGGAGAAATTTGTATCCACTTGAGGTGGATGCTTTTGTAGCCTTGGTACCCTATTGTGGTGAACCTTGATTGCCACCTTGATTGGACTGAGAAGCATCCAGGAAATTAGCAAAGCACACTTCTCAGCGTGTCTGTGAGGATATTTCCAGAGAGGATTAACTAAGGAGAAAGACTCACTCTAAGTGTGGACAGCACCATTTCTTGGGCTGAGAGTCCGGATGGGATACAAGGAGAAAGCCAACTAGCACAGGGCTGGCTTCTCCCTCTCTCTACCACACTTTCTCTACCATGACGGACTGAAATCTCTAAAACTGTGAGCTCAGACAACCCTTCTGCCTTGTTGATGCCAGCCATTTTGTGGCAGTAATGCAAAGTATAGCACACTCTTAGAGCTATAAACTAAGTACTCTGTCATCATAGAGACTTTGACTGGTTGGAACTCTACATAACAATCACATTAGTCACTATATCCACTATATCACATATTAATTATGTTAGATTAACAGGACCATATGAGCAAGAAGTGATAAATGTTATGCTCTGGAAGGCAGGAAATAAACTGTATGAAAATCCAGGACCTATATGGATCATTGCCTGGCATCACACCTCACTCATTTCCTCTCCTTTTTCCCATACTTATTTCTTCATCCTCATCCTCATTTCACCCAGGAGCAGCTCTTTATAGATGCCTCCCCCCCACCCCAGGGTCCGCTTCTGAGGAGCCAGTTTTTTCTTCTGTGTATGTATGTATGTATGTATGTATGTATGTATGTATGTATGTATATGCGTATGTCTGAAGACAAGGTCTCCCCTGTACCCACAGATTTACCTGGAACTATGCCTCTGCTTCTCAAAGTTCTGGGATTAAAAGGATATGCCACAGATGCCTGCCAGGAACCAGTTTCTAAGTAAAAGCCAAGCAGAGAAATCAAGTTCATTAGAGGGGTTTCAGTTAAAGAAATGTATACCAGATATAGATGGAATTTAAAACCAAAAGATGGGATTTGATCACCATGAGAGTGAACTGGTATTATTCTTTCATTACAGAAATTTCTAGATAAAGCAGAGAATGATAATGTTTATCTTGAAAACAACTCATAGGAAAATAAAAACTAGCCTGTGCCTTTTTAACTATTATTAAATTATAATTTAAAGAAACAAAAATGCCTGAAGTCAGCACTTGAAGTTGAGCCCTGGGAACATAGGGGGTCACAATATCATTGATTTTACTTGTGTTAATTCCTTAAAATTCCATAATAAAAAACATACAAAAATGTATGAATACATTCTCCTTTATACACGAATACTTACAGAGTAAAAAAAAAAATCTAGAAACGGTGTGGAGGTCTGTCAACAATAAGATGGATACATTCACTGTGGTTTATTGTCACAATGGGATATTGTACATCACTGATGATTGTAATGATTTACATATAATAATATGGATGAGTCTTATATGCATCTTGTTGCAGAAAAAAATCCAGACTTTAAAGGATACGTGCTATGTGATTCAATTTACGTTAAGTTCAAAAATAGGCAGAATTAGTCTATGTGTTTAGAAAGAATATAGTTAGTTACCTTTGAGAAAGTGTTGACTACAGGAAACATGAGTGGACCTCTGTAATGCTGGCAATGGTTTTCTTTATCCAGTGCTGGTGACATGAATGAGTCCATTTCGTGAAAATTCAATAATATACTTATTATTTATGTACTTTCAGATATTTGCATTATTTTCTTTAATAATGTGACTTATAAAATCTGTGATTTTAGCCTACTATGATATTGTGGTTGTCAATAGAATACACAAAAATCCTGTCAGAGTTAGGGAGGTCACTGCTCACAGGAACCATCAGTTTACATGTTTGTAAATATGCATCAGATACTACAACTCCAAAGTACCATGGAGCAATGTGAAGATTAGCCCCTAATGGGCTATATATACATGGAAGGGCTGCATCACACCTGAAAAAATCCTTGTCTAAGAAACCCCAGTCTTTTTAAATGATCACAGGTAAGCTGCTCAAACTCTGCCATTTTTAGTTTTGAATAAGTGAGTTTATTAAGCATACAGCAAGCTAAAGTAAAAGAATAAATAGTAAGTGATATATGTAGATGATGATGATAGATGATAGATGGTTAGATAGCTAGATGATAGATGATAGATAGATAGATAGATAGATAGATAGATAGATAGATAGATAATGATAATAGCAAAACTTCATCAAATCAGGTGCTCAAAACATTCAGCAAAAATCTACCGGGGTGGAATTCAGATACAGAGTGTGCCAGGCAAATCAGAGTGTCCCCTGGGGTGAGGCTTCTAAGTAACAGAACAAATAGCTCCAAGGATGATATCACCATACTGAGTGCTCACAACTGCAGCAGAAACCAACTGGGGAAGTTGAGACAATTGGAGGGCATACCCACTTTCTCTCTGTGGACAAGCTTCTTATGGCTGAACTTCTGACTTCTCTTTCTCACTGCAGAGGTTTTTGTATCATGGGATACACAATAGCAATTTCTGTTGAAAATGGTTCACCTTCTAACTGTTCTCAAGGATACAATGTTTTTACTTTAGGGATGTTTGGCTGCTCCCTTCCCTTCCCTGTCACACAGTTAGTAGACCCAGCCCATTCCCAGGCAAGGGATCTTGGAGCACACATTGAGACAAACACCCTTTTGTCTAAAAAAGGGAGAGGGTAACCCCATGTCCAGAACCAGCCTCTCAGTACACTCAAATTACACATGACAGTTTGGCAGTGTAACTGGTAATACACAAGGCTGTTCACTATATAAACATCTTTGAAGAGATCATTGTTTGCCTGGAAGTTGAGAGCAGTTTCTGTCTGTCTGTCTGTCTGTCTGCCTGCCTGCCTGCCTGCCTGCATTATCTCCAAACGCTGGGGAGAGTAGTAAGAGAGAAAAGAAACAAGGAGATGTTGACCAATGAAACGAAGTTCCAGTTACACAGGGATAGGAAGCTCTGACTGCTGCTGCACAGTAGGGTGACTATAGAATGCTAATGTAGTGTCTATTGCAAAAAGCTAGAAGAAAAGGTTTTTAATGTTTTCATCACACAGAAAAAAATAAATGTTGGAGGGGCTAAGTACATTTAACTCAATTAAAATATTCCACAATGTGAGGCTGGAGAAATGGCTCAGTGGTTAAGAGCATTGGGTGCTCTTGCAGAGGACTCTGATTCAATTCTCAGCACCCATATGGCTAACAACTGGAGTTACGGAACTCCAGTTCCAGGAAATTTTATTTTATGGCTATGAGTATATTGCCCATATGTATGTAACTGCACCTGTATCAAGCAATGCTCACGGAGGTCATAAGAAGGTGTCAGATTCCCTTGGAACTGGAGTTACAAACAGTTGTTAGCCACCATGTGAGTGCTGGGAACTGAACCTAGGCCCTCTGCAAGAGCAGCCAGTGCTCTTAACCACTGAGCTATTTCTCTAGCCTCCAGTTGAAATTGTTTAATAACTTTTTAATTAAAAAATTAAAAGTCTAGGACAAATATTCTCAATGGCTCTGCTCATAAGACATGCAGAAATAAGAGAAAGCTTTAGAGAACTGTCTCCCACCAATATTACAAGAAGAGATTATATCATTACAGACAAGTTTAAAGATAAAGGTCCTTTGACATTCCCCTTCTGTAAGCCCCAGAAGGGATCATGATTTGTTTGATGGATACCTTTCCAGACCACTAGCTAGAAAAATACAAGTATACATCACTCTGTCTGTGTGGACCCCTTATTTATAACATATATGTATATAAGTATATATGTATGTATATGTATGTATTTATGCAGCATGTGAATACAGCAGAGAGCCACATACAGACATGCATCATATCGTTAGGTGTCATTCTACTTTTTTTAACTGTCATTCTACTTGTTTTCACTAAACAGACCCTCACATATCTTCCTTTCCATTCCTTGACACCCATGCCAGTGAATCTTCCTTCTTCTAATCCTCTACATTAAAAAAAAAAAAAACTAGGACAGTTACTCTAGTGTAACAATGCATTTTGTTTAGGATGTGACTCCCCTCATGTACAATGTTGACCATCGCCAGACAGCTCTCTATAGAAATTTTACCTAGGTACAAATATTTACCTAGCATGAATCCTGAGGATTGTTGCCAATTTGCCCTCCAAAGTCATTGTCTTTAGTTACATCTCACTAGTAGTTTTTGAAACTGCCCATTTCCCCACAGCCTTGCTAACACCACACCTTGCTGTTTACTTCCATTGTTGTGGACTGGAAGAGACAAATACCATCCTGTTGGTGTTTGCTTTCCATCTTCCCAATCTCAAGTAAGGCTGAACGTATCTTCATACTTCCTGTCTTAGATTGCCATATCTTAACATTTACATGCCAGGCCCTGCAATGGGCACATTATGTGAATTACTTTATTCGTTCTTCACAACCTGTGTTAGTCAGCTTACTGTTATTGAAATAAATACCTGAGATAATCAGCTTATAAGGAGAAAGGGCTCCTTTGGACTCAACAGTTTGGGGGGTTTTAGTTCCATGGTCAGCTGAAGAAGGCTGCATTTCATTGTGGGGAACATGTAGTATGTCATTGCCTTTCTTGGGGGGAGGGAATAGAAACAGACTCCCCAGGAAAAGTCACGCAAGTCTCCACACAAAAGGGATGGTGGATTATAGAAGTCCCGTCAGTGGCCAATAAAGACTGGAAAACTCTATCCCTGGCTATTCTTTTTCAGGACAAGTTGGAGTTGCAAGTCTTGATTCCAAGAATAATTTCAGCTTCCCAACAGCAACAGAAGAGGGAGCTTTGTGAACAACGAACGTAGAAATAGCCTAACATTGCACAACTACCTTTGCTGATAATATCTACAAAGGAGAGTATGAATTTCTAGAAAAAGAACACTATAACAAGGGTTTAAAATCAGGAAGTTCTGATCTTGGTTTCACCACTGTATTTGCTGTTGATCTTACAAAAAAAATATTCACGGGGCTGGAGAGATAGCCTAGCGGTTAAGAGCGCCGACCGCTCTTACAGAGGACCCGGGTTCGATCCCCAGCACCCACATGGCGGCCGAGAACCGTCTGAGACTCCAATTCCAGGAGAACTCCAGTTCCAGGGGAATCCGACACCCTCTTCTGACCTCCGCGGCATTGCACGACACGGGTGCACAAACCTGCATGCAGACAGTACATTCATACACATACAGAAATAAATAAAATTAATAAAAAAAATTAAAAAAAAATATTCACATGATTTCTCTGTCTCCCTTGTCTGCAATGTTAATAAAACCAGTCTTTGTGCCCTAAGCTTACGATAAGAGGCCAATGACGAAGCAAACACAGGATTTTTAGGGAAAAAAAAAATCAGTGCTTCTCTGAACATGGGAATGTTGAATTCCTAGAGCGTATGGCTCCAGGCTCCGAGAGCCTGTAGTTACCATTATCAGATTTTAGTGACCCTAATTTTCTCCTTTCCACAATTAGGAGATGGGAGAGATTCTCTGTAACACAGAAATAAAGCCAAAATGGAGTAGCATTGTCATAGCAAAGGGCAGGGATCCTCTGTGTGTGTGTGTGTGTGTGTGTGTGTGTGTGTGTGTGTGTGTGTACAAGTAAACACATGCTTGTTTAAGATTTAACCTATTTTTTGTTGAGTTTCATATATGCCATGCAAAGAATTACTGAATATTCCTTGATCTATCTGGTATCCACAAGTATGCTATTAGAAATGCATTACTTATCTATATTTTTGGAATGTTGAAATAATTCAGTGTTGATCCTCTGCGAGATAGGTTTGCTACCTTTAAACCAAAGTGACGATAACACTCGAGCCGGCTCAAGTTGTGTTCATATCCTCCTTTCTCTGACAAACACGACACTGCCTGTGAAAATCCTGTATGTCACCATTAAATTGAAAAAGGCCTGAAATATCAAAACCTCACTTCTGGTAGGGAAGCGAGGAAAGAGCAAAGGAATGGTTATTCATGAATCACTGCCTCCATGAATAACGGCAGTCTCCATCTCCTCTTTGCAGGGCTCATAATTTTTTTCCCTGAAGGTGTTTTACCTGCACAGGAAGAACTGGGCTGGAGGCCTGTCTAGTAAAGATGATTTTTAGGGCCTCTTAAAACACACAAGCCTGTGTTTAGATTACAAGCCTTTCTTTCTGCATACAGCGAGCAATGTCCAATTAATCTTCAGGGCAGCCAGACCAAAACGGCTTGCCAGGTTTGGTCTGGGGGTTTGTGACATGCTCGTGATAATAAGAGAAAATTCACTGATGAGAGAATGGTCTAAAATTTTCAAGCAAAAGAGTCTAGATTTGAGCTTTTCCTACTGTAAACTTGGAGAGTCTCAGGTAAGTAGGGAACATTGGGGCCTTTGCACATGAAAGGGGTAGGATGTCATCTGGAATAAAGCACAGCGCTGAAAAAAATAATCAGGCAAAATCTGGCTTCTAGGTATTACTCTGTCCTTCCATTGTTTCAATAAGGAGTTGTTTTCGCCTGCACTGACAGGCAATGAGATGTGACATGCTGGAGAACAATTTTACTGTTTCCCTCTCTCTCCTTATGGACGATATTTATAGACTCCGAGTTGCATTTGGTTCGGCTTTCCCACACAGTTATCTTCTTGGGCGTGGATTAAATGTAGATCTGGGTGTTGAAAGACATTTACATAAGTGCTGTTTGTGAACACCAAGGCCAGTACGTCTATTATCGCCAGAACATTTAAATCTTAATGACTGGCATTGTTGTCTAAAAGACGGTGTTTTTCCTGCTGAGAAACTGCATTAGATTCAAGAAAAGGAGCTCATTTCCATTCTCTCAGCAGTCTCTCTAGAAATGACATGCAGTGCTTGAAACTGTTTATTTCCAAATTCAGGCCTCCCTCGCATCAGTCATCAGCTTCAATTACCAGTTTTCCGGAGCCGAGCCATCAGGCAGTCTGACACCGGGGTCCGGCCTAATTCCCACCTTCTCCAGAGTCAAGAGCATAATGTGCGGATGAAAAGGTGCAAAATAGCCTGGACTTCATTAGCATGCAGGGCCTGGCTATTCATTTGCTGGCTGCGAATGGAAGTTCTGACACTCGGAGCTTGCAACAAAATGAGAAAAGTCCTCTTCAGGGGAGATGGGGTCCTTGGTGGTAAGAAAAGGTCATCAAAAAGCCAGCCGCTGCCCTTGCTCCCTGCTCTCCATGACTGCTTATTGATTCCAGGAACACCTCATTACACGCCGGATCAACATATTATTGCCATGTTCTGGGACTGAATTGTTTACAAGTGTCTTTATCGCCGGCAAAGGCCTGCCCGGAGATGCGTGACTACACTCATTTGGCTGTGACCCGCCAATTATGTGTTATCCGATATGTTGCTGGGTATCTTGATCTTTGCCCGGGTCTTCTCCTGGCATCAACACAGTCCCATTTTCTACTTCTTTCTATCCACTCTTTGGGAAAGTAGCCATTAGCCTGTCAGTGTGTGTGTGTGTGTGTGTGTGTGTGTGTGTGTGTGTGTGTGTGTTACCTCTACTCCAGGAAATCTGAGAATCTTTGATCCATTACTTACCATGCATGAGTTTCATAATCGTTTGAGAGAATGAAATCTTTCTCTCTCTCTCTCTCTCTCTCTCTCTCTCACACACACACACACACACACACACACCTACCTACATTTTTATGGGGTACAGGATAGCCCATACAATCTGCAATCAGTATGCAGGGCATAGAGCTTAATGTAGCTTGCTACCAAGCTCCCTGGTATAGGCCCTATGAGAGAGCTGTCATATTTTATTTGGGCAGAGCCACTGCAAACCACTGCATAGGACCAGTTTAATCTTTCATTACAGACACTTCTATGGCTCTATAAAAGGAAGAGTGGAATAGCAACTCGATTAAAAACCCAGTAAAGAGATTGTGCAAACCCTTCACCCCCAAAAAGTGGAGATAAAGCCAGAGGTTCGAACTAAATGCATTCATCAAGCACACCTGATCTCCATCTCTCCACTGATGACTACTTAGGTAGCTTTGACCATGTTGAGAAGTGACAACTTTATTTCTGTGAATACTGGTTAGAGGAGAGTTAATGCCTGCCAAATGTGTGCGGACTCAAGTGAACAGCCGGAAGAGGACTGTTTCTCATACATTTGCGATTGCCATCCAGACTGGCTCTTCCGTGGATTTCCCAGAGCAGCACATGGCAAATTCCAGTACATTTGCCTCTCCTTTTTCCAGAAGCATAGTGGGGACATGCTATTTAAAGAATGAAATGGGGACTGGAGAGATAGCCTAGCGGTTAAGAGCACCGACGCTCTTGCAGAGGACCCGGGTTCGATCCCCAGCACCCACATGGCGGCTAAGAACCGTCTGTAACTCCAATTCTAGAACTCCAGTTCCAGGGGAATCCGAGACCCTCTTCTGACCTCTGCAGCATTGCACGACACGGGTGCACAGACCTACATGCAGACAGTACATTCATACACACACAAAGATAAATAATAATAAAAAAAATTTTTTAAAAAAGAATGAAATGAAATTCAAAAATGTAACTGTCTTCAGAAAAATGGTGTATTTTTTCTCTGGCAATTTCCCAGATTAGTGTGTTATTTATCTTTCTTTTAAATTAATTTTCTCCAGGCAATTTTTTCCCTCTCTAATTTTTGGAGAGGAGTTTTGTAAAGACACTGAGTTCCTTTTGTCTTTGAAATCTCTCAATCCTGGCTTTCTGACAAATGACTAACTGAAAAAGACAAATAAAGACACCCTCATCAGAGTGCTTCAGGTAAATTGGAGTCAATGAAGAGATGTTTGCTCCACCAGTGTTTAAGGACTCTGCAAACTCTGTAGTGCCATCAACCAACAAATAGCCTTTGCAAGAGAGGAAGGTGATTAGAAGGATTGCTGAAGGTTTATTTTTGGAGGTATGATTGCACATGGAGAAGTTTGGTCAGGGGATAATGATGGAACAAGAGGGACTGTTTACAGATAGTTCCCATCTAGGAGCAAATGTCAATATGGTTAAAATTGAATGACAAAAAGGACGACTGCATAGTAAGGTCATCCATCATGACTGAAAAGAAGCTTCTTTTAGCCAAGTGTGGTGGCGCATACCTTTAATCCTAGCACTAGCACTTGGGAGGCAGAGGCAGGCAGATCTCTGTGAGTTCAAGGCCAGCCTAGTCTATATAGCGAGTTCCAGAACAGCCAGAGCTACAGGGAGACCCTGTCTCAAAAAGGCCAAAAAAAAAAAAGAGGCTTCTTTTATAATATTAGAATGCAGTGATGTAGTAGGAGGAATGCTCAGTCTATAGGGAATTTGGGAGTCAATATTCTAGTCAAAGGGGGGATCTCCAATCAGAAGCTTTGGCCAAATTGTATAAGCAGCTCCCTTGTTATTTCATCCATAAAACAGAATTCCTCTCTGTTATGGTTTCTTTGGCTCATCTTCTTTATAAATTCCCCAAACTGCCATCAAAAGCTTCTCAATGAACAGAATGGCCAGTAATCCTACATCGTCTGAATTTCTTCTCTGTCTTTAAACAGCTGAGATACCTTACACTTTCTGGTAACCAATAAGAAATGCACACACAATCTATAAGCACAATTATGTAGCAAAATAATCAGATGAAAACAAAAAAAAACCCCTTGTTTTATAAGTATTTATTAAGTACACCTTTGTGTCATGGAGTGTTATAGAAACAGCATACATTTCCTTTATATTCAACAGTGACTTGAGTATGGCTCATTTTACAGATGAGAAATGATGAAATGTTTTTACACATCTTAGAGAGGATTTTCAGTGTGCTCAAGATTGCACAGCTAGTGGTAGAGACAGAATTTAACCCTAAGCACGACCCATGGCAGACCCTATGCTCTATTCTGCCTCCTTAGAAAAGAAAGCATCCATTACAAATCTCCAAGAACCCAGAAAAGCACATATTCTGCACACTGGTTATCAGTGCACAAATTTGCTAGTTGTGACAAGATGTCAGAATTAATATCTTTGACACATGGTTAGTTGAAGCAAGCCCTCTTTGGCTGACATAGTAAAGTTGTAATCCAAAAGGATTATTCAAGCCATTTAAAGTTAAAATGGGGTGGGGTTTGCAGCGACAACATTTTCAGGGATCTATAGAAATACTTCACCGCCTTAGTCAGTAGGACCAAGTGAAGAGGAAGAAGATTAAGAAGAGGAGGAGGAGAAGAGGAGAAAGGAGAAAGGAGGAGAGGAGAGGAAAGGAGAGGAGAGGAGAAGAGAGGAGAGGAAGAAAAAAGCCCAACATACATCCTAGGGACAGGATAGCTGATTTTCCCACACACTTACTCTACCTTTGGAAATCTAATGATTAAGAGTTCAATCACACCATAGGAGACTGGATTCCAGAGACCTGAGTTGTATCCACACAAACTCGAATTGGTTCTGAACTCTTTCCTTGGCCCATGTTTCCATTTTTCTCTGTTTTCCACAAGCATGGAAGCTACTTCCTACTGCCCAGGATAATTCATCATTTTGGTATGTCTCCTGGACCCCTGGTCTGGTTGAAGTAAAGGGAGATGATTTCTCCATGGGGACTTCTCATTCTCAGTTCTCCTTTCCCCAGCACCAGTGACCTCTGATCTTCCAGCACATTCATTCTTTGCCACTTTCTTCTGTGAAAGAGAAACATTGCTCTCATCAATTAACTTACACTAAGACACAGAAATTCAAACTTACATCCTCTCCCTGCCAATTCTATCTCCAACAGGCATGTTAGAAGAGGCTAATGCTTGACACCAGAGAATAGAACATGGTATTAGGTCAGAGGAAGCCTTCTGGGTAGTGTTCCTTACGTAGGGGTAGTGTGTGTGTTTGTGTGTGTGTGTGTGTGTGTGATCAAGGGCCTCATTTATGTGGGGAGGAGTTTAGAATTACTTGATTTTCAGAATATGTAGCTGAGGATTCCAATTAAAGATACTAAAGTGAGCTTTACCACTCTAGATCTTCATACAGGTGCATACGAGTACAGATCCCTCTCTCTGCCTGGTCCTTGCTACCATGTGCTCCAGACTGTTCAAAGTGGAACTCTAGCCTGTATTTTCTGTCTTGGAAGAACTAACAACAAGTTGCAACAAGAAATGTCAAGGCAATAAATAATAGAGGAAAAAGTAACAAATATGGTTAATTAATAAGTACCTTAGGAGTTTGGGTGGGCATGTGGAATTCAAGACCTTGGTGGACTATCATGATGGGAATGACTTCCTATGTGGAACAGGAGAGAACTGTGTCCTTAGGACTGGAATAAGTGGAAAGAGGGATGAGGAACAAGATAGAGAGCACTCAAGTTCCTTTCATCTCATAAAATTCCTCTCGCCAAGGGGAGGAGCCTATTTGCCTTGAATATAGCCCAACTTTTTTTTATAGTGTAAGTGGAATGCACACATTTTTTTTAATTTTATTTATTTTTGTATGTGTATGAATGTACTGTCTGCATGTAGGTTTGTGCACCTGTGTCGTGCAATGCCTCGGAGGTCAGAAGAGGGTCTCGGATTCCCCTGGAACTGGAGTTCTCCTGGAATTGGAGTTACAGATGGTTCTCAGCTGCCATGTGGGTGCTGGGGATCGAACCTGGGTCCTCTGCAAGAGCAGTCGGGTGCTCTTAACTGCTAGGCTATTTCTCAGCCCCTTTTTTTTATAGTGTAAGTGGAATGCACACTTTTTTTTATTTTATTTATTTTTATATGTGTATGAAGTACTGTCTGCATGTGGGTTTGTGCACCGTATTGTACAATGGAATATAGCCCAACTTTGAGACTGTTTTAACCAACAGACTGAAACCAGAGTGACATGCTAGGACTTTTGGGTACCTCAGCCTTTTTAAAAGACCTGCATTTTCCACTGCCTTCCCCTTAGAGCCCATTTGTCATGCAGTTGAGAAATCTGTTAGGCCATAGAATGATCCGAGGCCATGTGAATACAGGCTCAGAGAGATGAGAGGCCACCTTGACATTTCCACATGAATAAGCCCAGCTGACCCTACATGGAGAAATGTCTAGCAAGTTCTGGCTGAATTTCCAACCAAGAGAAAGTGCTATTTTAAGCTATTAAGTTACAGGACAGTTGGTTAAACAGAAATAGATAAATGATTCAGTATGGATAAAGGAGAAAGCAAGAGTAATGAACCGATTTCCACATGAAAAGATGGTAGAAGTAAAATAAGAATAAATGGATATGGTATTTGAGGAACTCTTTATTTTGTAAACCAATCCAGCTTGAGCAGGCATTTCATTTCAGCAGATAGAATACTGATTGATGTGGGACCCAAATAACTTTAATGCAGGAAGGAGATCTTCAAAACTAGCCATCCAAAATCTTCTGTAGTAGGGCTACCCAGTGTCCTGTTCATGGCTTCTTCCCTTTTTATACATCAGTGTGTACCAGCTCAATGTACAACCACCAGCACCTTGTTTTTCCTCTGAAGCTAACCCTGTCTATACAGTTCTGGGAAAGTCATACAAAGAATAACCTTCAGCTAACGACAAAGGGTAATTAAACATAAATATTCCAATTCATATGGATTTATGATAAGGAAATGTTCTATATAGTTTCTAAGAGTTCTTCCATAGAATTAGAGTCTTGTTGTTTATAATGTGCTTTTATGGAATTCCCTCTTCCCTAAACCAGAAAGTTGCCTTTCTTTCTCTAGTTTTCAACTCTGTTGGTGTTTCCTGGGATTACCTTCCAAAATACTGCTTGCTTTCAGAGAAAGCCAAACTAATAAACTCTCATTCATAGAAAAGTCAAACTGTAGCTGGGCGTGGTGGCACATGCCTTTAAGCACTCAGGAGGCAGAGGCAGGCGGATCTTTGTGAGTTCAAAGCCAGCCTGGTTTACAGAGTGAGTTGTAGGACAGCTGGGGCTACAAGGAGACCCTGTCTCAAAAAGACACCCCCTCCGCAAAAAAAAAAAAAAAGACAGCAAGAAAGAAAGAAGAAAGATGAAAGAAAGAAAGAAAGAAGAAAGAAAGAAAGAAAGAAAGAAAGAAAGAAAAAAGAAAAGTCAAACTGCACAGCAGATTGCTTTGACTGGGTGCTGAAAAAAAAAACGGAACCAAATTATAAAACTTTTTTTTTTGGTATTTTTGAGACAGGTTTCCTTTTACTCCCAACTGGCCTGGAACTCGCTCTGTAGACCAGGCTGGCCTTGAACTCACAGAGATCTGCCTGCCTCTGCCTCCCGAGTGCTGGGATTAAAGGCATGTGCCACCACACCCGGATCTGGTACACATTTTTTAATAACACCCCTTACCAAGAGCTCTATGCCTTATACAGAATGGTGTGTTAACAATTTTACAAAGCGGCAATCACAAATCACAGTGATGTTAGGGGAAGAGATGTAAAGCTCAACATGCCTAATTGTAATCCTGGCCAGGAGAGGGGAAGAAAAGAACCAAGGAATGAATAGCTGCCATATATGGTGACTAAAAACTTGATGATAATTCTGGGAAATGATCATCTCCCATGCATCCAAAGCCCACAGATACGTTTCTTTTTGAACCAGTATCACATGTGGAGATACTGGTTACCTAAGCACAGTTCATTCAGTTATTAAAAAAATAGAAGAAAATGAGGACAGAGAGGTTTTTCCAGGTAGCTCCAAGTCATAATTTTTCCTCTGCTAATCTACATTTTTCAAATTCATTTTTTAATAAATTTGAGTCCTCAGCTGGCCATATATATATATAGAAATTATACTTTAAAAAAGAAATTATATTTAGTAAGGTCAACCAAAGTAAATAAATTTTAGGAAGAGTTTCATGACTGCACTATATCTTTTTTTCAAATCCTACTTGAGGGGCTAGAGAGATGGCTCAGCAGATTAAGAGCACTGGCTGCTCATGCACAGGATACAGATTCAATTCCCAGCACCCACGTGGTGGCTAACAACCATCCATAACTCCAGGTCCAGGGAAATCTGACATGTTATGAGCCGGAGGCAGTTACACACATGCAGGCAATACACTTGCACACATAAAAATAAAAATTAAGCCGGGCGTGGTGGTGCACGCCTTTAATCCTAGCACTCAGGAGGCAGAGGCAGGCGGATCTTTGTGAGTTCAAGGCCAGCCTGGTCTACAGAGTGAGTTCCAGGACAGCTGGGGCTACAGGGAGACCCTGTCTCGAAAAGACCAAAAAGAAAAATAATAAAATAAATAAATAAATAAAAATTAAAAAAATAAAAATAGAAATCCTAGTTGAGTACACCTGAAACAGCCTGTGTTTCACTCCCAGCACTGGGAAAAAAAAATTTTATGCTAATAAAAATTGCACTGAATTTTTAAATCACTATTTTGTTCCATATGTCCCCCAAAATATAAGGTATTTTTTTCTAGTTATATTAGAAATTATCAAAGTTTGTGTATTTTTTTTTAATTTAACTGCATTTATTTATTCATTCATTTGGTGCATGCGTGTGTGTGTGTGTGTGTGTGTGTGTGTGTGTTTGTACACGTGACACTTGAATGGAAATCAGAGACAACTTGTAGAAGCCAGTTCTTTCCTTCCACCATGTGGTCCCTTTATCTGCAGAGCCATCTTGCTGATTGTGTCCTTTAAGTCATGAAATACTACCACAGCACCATTATTTTTAAGTGCACATAGACTTGAGCTGTAGTAGCTGCTTCTGATCTAAACTCTACACAGGAAGTTGGTTCTCTCCACACTCCCTAGACCAGTTTCTGGTTTTGTTCAAATCTCCCTCCAAAGGCATATCTAAATGAGTAGACTGTGTTGTTAGGATATGTTTAATCACCAAAAGACCAAGTATTTATTGAGATATGCCTTCCAAGATCAACCTTAACAGTATCCAGACAGCTTTTCTGGACAAGGGTCATTAGTAGGATTTTAAAAAATCTTGGAATTTTCAAATTTTGTGTCTTTTATTCACATAGTAACAAATATAATCAGTGTTATTTGCCTTCTTATTTAATAGCCACTTTTTGCCTACACTGCTTAAAAAAATAGTTCACACACACACAAATAGTCCAACAACACACATAAGGAAGATAAATATGGACTATAAAAGAACTAACGCCAAAGGGGGTGGGGTGTATGCATAAAAATGAGTAACATCAGAGCTGCAGATTAAGAAGCTGAATATGTGGGAGTTTAAAATTTGAATGGCTCCCCAAAGAATTGATAATGCTCCATTTAAGAAAAGAAATGTTTTCAAATCACTCTGGGTAACTTGAGAAGTCTGAATCAAAGTCAGAAATTAATAAAAGGGAACAGACAGATACCCCCCAATCATAAATAACAGAGATGATTTGTATGCATATAAAAGCCAGCAAGGCCCCTGTGTCTATAGTTCTATAAGAGAAATATAATGAAATGCAAAGGAACGTGTTAAAAATAGAAATGAATGTGCCGGGTAGAAATACTATTGTCCTATTCCAATGACACAATGACTTGTTTTCTGGAAAAGCAATTCTTCAATTGAGCCCAGGCAAGCATTGTATTCATTGTAAAGTTGTATATTTAGACCTACAGCCTGAAGGGTCGGCCTGTCTTTAAAGCTCAATGCTACCAGGGCTCATTAGAATAGAAGGACAAAGCTCTATCATATTGCTGCCTCAATACTACTGAGAACTTCTGGGTACTTTTCAGTGGCTTCAAGTACTGAGGTTGTCAGCACTGTAGGAAATAGAAAGCAGAATACTTTACGTATGAGGTATGCACATCAAATGTGTACAAATCCATATAGAGAGATAAAGACCCTTGTGGAACATCCTGCTGTATTGAAGTCACTGTAGAACAATTCCAGGGTAAACACAGATCTGTAGTAAACAGAGCTTCAATGCACAGGTTTGCAAGAATTAGAGCAGTCTCTGTCTCAATTAAGATCAAATGATTCTTTTCCAGACTTTATATCAGGAAGAGGCTTTGCTAAAGGTGGCAGGAAGATAAAAGAGCATAATGACAACCATGACATCTTACACTGAGGGGTTAGTGTCTAAATTTGGACCTGTTTTGACATAGGATAGCATCATCATATAAGGACCGTTTCCCTATTTGGGACAACTTAATGCTTTGGCTAGGCCCTTGGCAGGATGTGTGCCCTCTCCATCTGTCTTCTACATACCTGGGCTTTGTGGAAAGCTGTCTGCAGGATGTGGGAATATTGCCTGAGGGTGAATCATGGTTGGAAGGAGTGTGTGATCAAAGAGGAGCAGGAAGACAAATCAGTTGAAGACTACACCAGAGCACATCATTTGTCTGTTTTATGGTCATTCAATTAATTGGTTGATTGGTTGGTTGGTTGGTTGATTGATAGATTGATTGGATAAATAACTTTGTATGTAAGGAAAAAAGTAAGAAGTATCAGGAACAGGAACAACACAGTAGAACGTTAGTCTCCCCATCCCCTTCCCCATACAGTGGTCAACCCCACCCCACAAAACTGTTCTTTGAAATTTTCCCTTCTACAAGTCCAGTCACCCAATTTTAAAGGGGTTAAAGAAAACAGCTGGGCACTTCTCTGCACCCTTTCCCTGATTCTCAAGTCTCCCTACTTATAGACTCTTCTTTCCTCTGCTCCAGTCCCAGCCTGTTTATTCCCCTCTGGCAGGGTTCTAATAGACGACTTGCCCTGATCCTGAATACCCAGGCTGTTTCTTTTTTTTTTTTTTTTTAAGAGTTAGCATTATTACTCAATGATAAGGACTTATTTTACACATTATCGTGCTGATGTTTAAAAGATAGGACATTTGTCAGGGCGGGAGCCTGATCCCCTTAGGGGGCTCTGGAAGACCCTGCCAGAACTGAATAGTCATTGGGCTGCCTGATAATTCAGAAACTATTTGTATGAGCTGTTTATCAAATTATTAACCGCACAGATGTTGTTTGGTTGAAGAGCAGCTGAATCCCCTCCCTGGCAGCCTCGGAAACAAAGGTCTCCAGGAATAATTGGAGATGTGCACAGAATATTAAATTAATTTACTGCTCTTAATTCTTATGCAAATTCTGACCTCTGATGGAGCCTATCAATTACCCTGCGCGCAGTGAAAGCGAAGGCGACAGTTTCTTTTCTTTGCTTTTTTTTTTTTTTTTTAAGAACTCGAAAAAGGAAATATTTGCAATACGCGGACGATAGGAGCACTGCGTAACTGGAATTGTTTAATTGAATTTCCAAGTTTTAGGGATGTCGGTGGAGGATAAAAACCCCAGTGCGCAGAGAAAGGATGCAGGGGGAGGAGGAATTTGTGAGTTTGACTGCACACCCGCGCAGGGCAGAAAGAAAAACAGCACTAAATGGAAAACCGACTCGTCCAATAAAACATGAACTTGCAGTGGCTGGCAAGGCAGTGGCAGAACAGGGCGCTTCTGCAAACACGCAAGCTCGGTATCCGGCACAGAGACGCCTTTTCGAGGCTTTCCTGAACAGCTGCCTGCAGCATCTCTGTCTTCCTCTACTCCTCCTTCAAATGTTTTGTGTCTTTAGGGCCCTCATCCAAAAAGCTTTTAAAAAGAAATTCTTGTTCTTGTTTGAAAACCCAAACCACTACAACGCACTCCCATATTTAACTCTACTGAAGTCCCGGGTGGGCCGAAAAAAGATGTAATTGTCTCCTGCGTGGACACCCAACTCGTTTCCCTGAATTGAGCATTTGTCGGGGCTTTGTCTGCGCTTGCGGCTTAAACGCTACACGGTTTCTGCGCCCGGGTGGTGGGCTGTAAAGACCCGGGTCTCCGAGTCTTTCATCATCTTTCTAATAAGGAAAACCAAATCGGGCGCATAATGTCATCGGCTCTAGCCCGACCTCGCTGGGACCTCGGCGGCCCGATGATGTCGCCAGCGCAGCCACGACGCTTCGCCTTTCAGCTCCTCGCGGTCCCCACAAAAGCCAGACAACAATATCAATTAATCATGCAGCGGGCAAACAAGGAGATTTATCCCGCGACAAACAGCCCCACGGAGAGCCGTTGAATGGGCGTGATTAGCATGTGAAAAGACGAGCAAAACTCCGTGGTTCAACAGCTAAAGAGCAATTTGATGGGGCTGGGACGGGGAAATTACTTGATTAGCGTCCGTCGGAGCAGTGCACGATTACAGCCCCTCGGCTGAGAAACCGACACCGGAACAAAATGCGCTGGTAAACGCGGCGACGTGGAGGAAGAGCAGGCGAGCGAGGGTGGCGCGGGGGCTGGGATGGACAAGCGAGTGAGCGCGGGGGTCGGTAATGGTGGGCAAGAGGGTCGATCTGCTAGACATCCCACAAAGGCCCGCCGAGACAGCTGTTCCCAGTTCTCACCTAGACAACCTGGCCTGGACGGGGAGGGTACGACACCCCCCCCCCCCCCGTAGCGCAGCTCGACTCTGGCCCCAAAGGAGAGTGAGAGTGGCAAAACCATCTGAGGAGGGGAAGGTCCACCTACGCCCTCCCTGGAGGCTCCTTGACGTCCGCAGGGACGCAGTCCGCGGTCCAGCAGCCTTCGCCAGCCGCCCCCATTCAGAGCTGCAAACCCCGCGCCGATGTTTCACCGGAAGCTCTGCGGTTCAGTTAGCGCAGGCTGTGAACTTCGGATCTGCGCAAGACCGCTTTTCCTGATCTTTGGAACTGAACCGCCCTGTTTTTGCGTCCTGGAAAAGCGGCCTTTTTGGGCTTAGCACTTGGCGAGAAAGGGTTTCTTTCTCCGCCAACCGCGCAGATGAGGTGGGGAGTTGAAAGGGGGCGCCCCAACAGTAGGTGGCGGTTCTGGAGGGTTGCAGGGTGGGCCAAGTGAGGCTTCAAGGACGGCGCGACCGGTCTTATAATGAATGGTAGGGACCGCATGGGGCATCGTCAGGACTTGCCCTGAGATCCGGTGGACCGTCCCGGGTCTGTCTTGGATCTGGCAGTGGACATGGGAAGCCGGGCACTGCGGTTGTCTCTCCAGACCCGGGGCGGGGCGGGGGACAGCATCCAAAGCCCAAGGCCCAGATTTTGTTTTGTGTATATTGGGCCTTGTGAGTAGCCTTGTATTGGCGAGGAAGAAAAGCGTCTTGTTAGAACTCTAAAGAGCAGCATGGTTAAGCGGCCTCAGGACAAGGCCCAGTGCAGAGTGAGAGCATAGTGAAGCCCCTCTGGTCCCCATCACCTCATCTAGGTGGACTACCGGCATCTTCCCAGACACCGCCGACCCTGCCCGGTAGGCGAAGCTTGTGCCCACTCATCAGGGAAGAACTTGATTTCCACCTTCGCGGTTCCTGGAACCTTCCCTCTGGATGCATACCCACAACTCCCTGCTCCCTGGCTCCTCCCAGTGCCAAGGAAAGGGAAGGGCTCTCACATGGTCATCAGATGGCCTAGTCTAACTGGCCCACTAAAAGATTCCTTCCGGCTCTTGGCAGAAACGCCAGTGCGCCAGGGTGAGCCTCCGGGACCCAGGCTACAGTTATCTAGAAGAGGGGGAATCTAATCCACCTTTCTGAAGTACATAAAAACAAACGTAATAAAGACTCCATTTACCCAAACTCTGTCTTAAACATGCTCGCTCCCTTGGCACAAAGGAACCAAGAACCTCGGAGTCAAATCTTGCTTTTTATTTTTTTTTTTTTCTCTTAAGTGTGCGGAGATAGGGAAGGATCGTCACATCAGCTGAACAGTAGTTGTCACTCAGTTGAACAGTGTCAATTAAACAATGGCAAAATGGAAATGTCCATAGTGGCGCATGTGCAGTGAATTCCAGTTCGCTGCTAGCCACTCGTCCTCTTCTTTCTACGTCTCCTCCAGGCTCTGTCTGAGGCAGCAAAGCAGCTCCCTTCTTCTGGTCCCTAGGTAGACCCTCATGGCTGTGGCTTCCTACAGGAGGGAGCTATAAGGGGATAAAAAAAAAAAAAAAAAAAAGCACAGGAGGGTGCGAGGCTGTACCTGCATGGGCAGCGAGGGCTGCACCCTCTACTCTAAGAATGAGAGCCCCCGGGAACTGGGAGGACGCCCTTCTGGACAGTGAAGCCACAGACCTTCAACAGTCCTCACACGCCCTAATTCTGCAAGGCAACCTAGCGAACAGAGAAATCCGTGTCTCATACCAGACCATCTTTCACCGCTGAACACCAACGCACCTTCTTCGGTCTCAAAGCGCTTCCTGGGGTGACTGGGGCCGTGCATTTTAATTCCAAAGCCAAGTGGTTGAACCATTTCAAAGTTACGCGGAGGGGGCGGTGTTAGGGAACCAAGTGGCTAGATGCCTTTGCGAGTGGCCTGGCAGAGTTGTACCCACCAATGGCAACTGCTCAGGGCTGGGTTTGTAGTTATTTTTGCAAGTTCTGTCCAGTACCCATCATATTGCCCTGAAAAGCAAAAGAGGCCGCTGCAATTTATTCCAATGGGCGGTTTTTAAGAAGCTGGCAATTTGAACCGGCTGGGTGTTATTTAGTGCAATATGAAATCAAATGATCCTATTTCTCAAATAACAGTGTCTGTGAGCAGAAGTGAATCCTCTGAAAGGGTAATTGTCTGCTGATGGTGTTTCCCATTATACCCGATCTTGGCCTAAATGGTGTTCGGCAGCAGGGCGGAGAGTGAGGGGTGGAATCAAGGCAGGGCAACTCTCGATGCGGAGGGAGAAAAGGCCGGGTGATAGCAGTCCCGCACATCCAGAGAGTAAGGCTGCAGGATGTAGCAGCGAGCAATGCCGCAGGATGCACCATCCATTTAGACGCTATTTTGCAGATGTCAGATATCATCAGACTGGAGTGTTCTTGGGAATAAGAAAATAACTCTGACTCATCCTCCTTCCGAAACTTTGGGATTCCTTAGTCTCTTGGTATCTTTGAGTCAGTAGATAACCTGGAAAAATTTAACACCCAGTTTGGCGAAGCTCCTGCCTTCATGCCCATGTTAATACTGAGAACTCGCTATTTCCTTTCAAGGACACACGTCTAGGCCTTTCCCTACCCTGTTTCCCCAGTCCACATTAAATTCCTGGGAAAGGTATTTCATCTACTTTCAACTCATTAGTTATGAAATAGTGTGTAGTATCCTGGAGAAGAAAAAGGTTGGTGGGCACTGGGCTTTAAAATGACCCTCTATAGATTCCAGCCATTGTTCTCAGTAGAATTCGAAACAGGGTCAGCCGTGTCTGAGAAAAGCATGGACGGGGACCAAATTAAAGGAATGGGTTTAATAATAACGGGAACAAAAGTGGCACACTGGAAATTACTTGTTGGCCTTGGGTATGTCAGTACCCCAGGGTCGAATTCCAGGGAGCATACAGGTCATATTCTAGGCTGCCTCTCCAACATTCGTTTTACCCAGGTGGGAGTAGACAGCACATAAACCTTCAATTTTTTCCTACTGCACCTTGAGGGGAGTGGTCGTTTTAGCGAGCCTCTTTAGTGCCCTAGGGAAGCAAAGGGCTGTCTGGAAAGGAATCAACAGGAGTTGATTCTGGGCACTTCCTCTTTGCCCCCCTTCCAGAATGTTTTCTCCCATAAAGGAGAAATCAGAGTCACAGCCTATATCTGCTAATCCGGGGGCATTTCAGGCCAAGCCTGTTAGCACCAGTTTGTGGCTTGCTTCCGCTCTTTCTAGGTAGATTTCTTTTCATTTTCTTTGAGTATATATGGTGTATTCGTACATACATTTACATGCACAGCATAGAGAGATATATACATACATGCATATCCGCATATTTCCGTGTATGTCTATTTAAAAACCCATTTGGTTATTCATGACACCCGCCCCCTCCCGCCCCCAACCTTGGTGCTATTTCCAAATGCTCAAAGAAACTGGAGAGAAATGTCACTTCTCCATATCCAAGGAACTGTTCTAAGGAAGCTTCCAAACTTTTCTCTGAAAGGGATGTGGCTATCACCTCTGGAGCCCAAGACACTAGGCACCAGAGCCATATTTCGCTCTTTTCCCTCTGATTGAATGAAAGCCAGTATCTTGGTTTCAATTCTCAGTGTCCCCTCTGGATTCTAGGCACAGTCTGGACTAGAGACCCTCTAACTCTGGCCATGAGGCTTTAATTTTCACCCTCCATCTTTAGGTATCAACAAATCTCTGGAGTGCAATTTCCTAGGGTCTCTCAGAGCGCCTGTCCACCCCTGACTAAAAATGTTAAGCCTAAAGCGAGATCGTGAGATAAAAGGCGACGCTCCCCGTGTCCCACCAGTGCCCTCTCAGGTACCCCTCTAAGGTTGCGGCGGACGCGGAGCTGCCACTAGCCTCGCTCCAAGCAGAACTGCTGGGGGCAGCGGGCGCAGAGATGGCCTGCGGCCCTTTTCCTCCTTGCAGGCCCGCGCTCACTCTTCTCTAGAGGGAAGCAGCGATCACACCCCAATCTCAGTCAGACCCCTTACATCGTACAGGAGCCTGCTTGCCACGATTCTTCCTCCTCTTCCCCAACCAGTCAAGCTAGAAACCTAGTTTTGTCTCTGGGTGTCCCTGCAGCTCAGGGCTCCAGGGAGGCGGCGCCCACCTTCTTCCCCAGGAGCTCTGGGCAGGCACGAACCCCGCAGAGCCCTAGACAGGGCCGGGATCCGCCGGCAGCAGAGCAACGGGCTTCCAGCTGCCCAACCCGACGGTCACAGCCCTCGTCTGCCCGAAGACCCTCTCGAGGTCAAGGTGCATGGGGGCCGGGAGCCCGGATGAGACCCAGGGCTCCAGGCCCAGCGTCCGGTCTTCCCCAGGATTTGGGAGTCCCAGAAACTCTTTTAAGACTACGGCGGAGAGAACAGGGATTTAAGACCAGACAGTTCCCTGCCTGGGGCTGTTTTCTGGCTCCAGCTGCTTTGCAGCGGGAACAGAGTGACAGAGTGTGGCATTGACCCAAGCTGCCCAGTGCCCACACCTCCCCTCCCCATCCGCAAGCAACCCCTTCTCCCAATCCGCTCCCCCATTGCCTCCCCTCCCCAGACCCACTGACCTCCGGAAGGCACCGACTCAGGGTTGCAGAGCCTCTCCTTCTACTGTGGGAAGCTGGAGCGCGGCTTGCGCCGCCCAGACCCGCTGGCTGGTCCTGGTCTGCCCCGGCGGCCCGGAGAGCGCGGAGCTCCCCTCCCCCACGCCTTATAATTTAATCACATGCGATATTAAATGATCAAGCTGCTCATTAATCATCAGTCGAATTATTAGCACTGAGCACGACGTCGCGTGTTTTTACTGCACAGAATGGTTCACAGGGTTGCGGGTGCGTCTGGGTTTGGGGGATGGGGACCCTCTAACCACTCTTGAGAAACATGGGAGCCCCAGGCGGACTGAGGAGGCCTCTTGCCTAGGAAAAGATTTGGAAAAGAACAGGCAGGCCGGGCTTTCGAGTTCAGCAGAGAGTTTGTTGGAAGCCCAAACGCATCCTTTCCCGGCCCATTTTCTTAATGTTTGGATTTTGATCTGAGTGATTGTCATAGACAGCCGACTTTAATCAATAGCGTCTTCATTTGCAGTTTTTCCGGAGGGTGTATTTGAGCGAATCTTAGTGTTCTTTACTCACTGTGGGTGATGTGGTTAAAGGTGAAATAAAGATGGAATCAGATTACCGAAGACGGTTTCCAGGCATAACTTCTGCATCTCGAATGCATTGCGGCTTTCTTTGTTTTTCTGCATAGTATGTGCAAATAAAGGAAAAAAATTAAAATGTTGTCAGTGAAATACCTCTTTTGATGGTTTCACTATTAAAACATAAGCTCATTTATTTTCAGGGTTGTATCTCTCTTTTTCCCCCATTTCTGCTAAGTCGATCTTTTAAAATTAAGAAGCCAATCAACATTAAATCATTCTGTTTTGATTACACATATAATAAGCAAGTGCTTATCAAAAGTTATCTTAGCAGTGCCAGGAAGGGTGATAGCTCTCAGCTGACACAGAGAACTGTAAGTGGAAAGGAAGCCCTCCCTACCTTGGCCAGGGTGACAAGGATATCAACCTGTTAACCAACACATGTTTTAAAGTGTCTGCTTTGAAATTAATTTTTGAAAGAATGTAACTCTCACATCCAGTCCTTTACCACTGTAGTCCAAGTGTATCAGAATAGTTACAGTGTTGCTCATTTATCAAGCAAAGTTTTCTGCACAAATCTTAGCTACAACCA
Source organism: Rhizomys pruinosus (assembly GCA_009823505.1). Taxonomy (NCBI): domain Eukaryota; kingdom Metazoa; phylum Chordata; class Mammalia; order Rodentia; family Spalacidae; genus Rhizomys; species Rhizomys pruinosus. Next base: position 518,711 of record VZQC01005304.1, on the reverse strand, counting down.
ATTTATTTTCCCTTTTAAAAATGTACAATTCAAGCTGGGCGTGGTGGCACACGCCTTTAATCCTAGCACTCGGGAGGCGGAGGCAGGTAGATCTCTGTGAGAGCAAGGCCAGCCTAGACTGCATAGAGAGTTCCAGGCCAGCCAGAGCTACATAGTGAGACCTTGTCATAAATAAATAAATAAATAAATAAATAAATAAATAAATAAATAAATAATAAAATAATCCATCTGTTACAGTGTTTGCCTGTAATCCAGTACTTTGGAAGCTGTGATAAAAGGATCAGGAGTTCAAGGTCATCCTCAGCTATAGTTTGAAGTCAGCCTTCTCTACAGGAGGCCCTGTCTCAAAAATCAACCAAACCACTAAAACTTAAATAAAACAATCAATTAAAATATAAAATAAAAGCTGGGCAAGTTTACGCATGCCTTTGATCCTAACACTAGGGAGGCAGAGGCAGGTGGATCTCTATGAGTTCAAGGCCAGCCTGGTCTACAGAGTGAGCTCCAGGCCAGCTGGGACTTAAAGGGAGACCCTGTCTCGAAAATACCAAAATAATAATAATAATAATAATAATATATATATATATATAACATAAAACAACTATTTGCCTTTAATCCTAGCACTCGGGAGGCAGAGGCAGGTGGATCTTTGTGAGTTCAAGGCCAGCCTGGTCTACAGAGTGAGTTCCAGGACAGCTGGGGCTACAGGGAGACCCTGTCTCGAAAGAGACCAAAAATAAAAATAAATAAATAAATAAATAAATAAAACAACTATTAACCCAGGGTCTGTTCAAAACCCTTAGAAGCTAAATTGGATTTAATTTTTCTACCAGAGTATGGGGCCAATTTAGTAAGCAAATAGGTTTATAAATTCAGCCCCGTGGTTCTATTTTATCATGTAATATCACAGATATTAAACATTCTAAGACTATTCATGAGATATTTTCTCCCCATTAGTCTGTTGTCTGCATTTTTTAACCCTGCTCACTAACACACAAAGAGATAGGTATCAAAACTCAACACACACACACACACACACACACACACACACATGCACTGCTAGGTGAAATTCATAAATCCTGCAGAAGCTAGTGCAGGGGAGGGAACACATAATATGGTATGAGTTTTTTCATAAGCCAATGGAAGAAAAAATATCTTGACTATCTTTATCCAGACAGTCATGCCTGTGTCTGTTCTGCAGTGACAGGAGCATTTGTTGTCAGGACTCAGAGATCATTTTGTATCCTAGGAGTTAAAGTGGGCCATTTGACACCTGCTAAAAAAATTATCTGAAGACTCTGTTTTAAAACTGGAGATTTTTGAATATAACCTAAATTAGTGTGCAATAGTAGGCTTACTATTGTCTTCTTTTAAATGTGGAATGGGGATCTATGATACATAAAAACTTTCAAAACAATGAAAGCGTAAAGTTTTCTTGACTAGAGGCCTAAAAATAAGAAAAATTAATCCTGCCAGGCAGGGGCAGGCAGATCTCTCTGTAAGTTCAAGGCTAGCCTGGTCTACAAAGTGAGTTCCAGGCCAGCTGTGGCTATAGGGAGACTCTGTCTCAAAAAGACACCCCCCCAAAAAAAAAGAAAAAGAAAAATGAATCCTTTCAATTCGTTGCTTTTTTTTTTATTTTTTGAGACAAGATCTCTGTATATAGCTCAGGCTGTCCTAGAATTAATGGTTTTCCCGCTTCAGCCTCCCATTGCTGGGATTATAGGTGTGTACCATTATGCCTACCTTATTCTGCTGTTTTTGCACTCATCACCAGCAGTCTCTGGAGCGTGTATGTGTGTGTGTGTGTGTGTGTGTGTGTGTGTGTGATAAGAATTTAACTCGGGCTGGGCATGGTGGCACATGCTTTAAATCTCAGCACTTGGGAGGCAGAGGCAGGTAGATCTCTGTGAGTTTAAGGCCAGCCTAGTGTACCTAGTGAGTTCCAGGCCAGCGGGAGCTACAGGGACACCCTGTCTCAAAAAAAAAAAAAAAAAAAAAAGGAATTTAACACAGGGAAGTTATGGTACTTGTTTACAATTTACACTCAAAGTAGAATTCAGATAGCTTGATTGCTAGCCCAGTGATCTTTTTTTTTTTTATTAAATTAATTTTTATTGATGCTTTGTGCATTTCATACATTTTTTCCAATTCAGTTCAGGCTTATTTCCCTTTCCCTCCCCCCCCACCCCATCCCAGATCATGCATTCCGCCATAACTGTCCTGCATCTTTCTCTCAGTTTTTTTTTTCATTTTTAGCTATAAGTGATAATCCATGAGTACAAGCATCCTTCATGCAAAACCTATCTGCAGGCTGTTGTGCCCAAACACCTACAGCCCCACCATCCAGTGGGGGGTGACAGGTTGTTTGTTCAATCAAGTTGATCAAATGAGTGTCCAGACTACATTGCTGTAGTTTCACCATTCACCCCAATCGCAGCCCTTACATTCTACCACGCCCCCTCTTCCGCAGGTTGTTCCCTAGGCTTAGAAAAGGGGCACAGGTGGATGAGAGGTAAAACAGTCCACTCTCTCTGGAGCTGTTGACTTGGACTCTGGTCAATTCTGGCTGTTTCCTTTCATGGGCTGACAGTNGAACAGTAGTTGTCACTCATTGAACAGTGTCAATTAACAATGGCAAAATGCGTAGGAATGTCAATAGTGGCGCGTATGTGTAGTGAATTCAGTTCGGCTGCTAGACATCGTTCCTCTTCTTTCTCTCTTCCTCCAGGCTCTGTCTTGAGGCATGCAAAGCAGCTCCCCTTCTTCTGGTCCCTAGGGTACGACCCTCATGGCGTGGTTCCCTACAGGAGGGGGAGCGATTACATTAAAGGGGGATAAAAAAAAAAAAAAAAAAAAAAGTCACAGTTGAGGGTGCCGAGTGCTGTACCTGCATGGGCATGCGAGGGCTGCACCCGTCTACTCTAAGATAATGAGAGCTCTCCCGGAACTGGGAGGATCGCCCTTACTGTGACAGTGAGCCACTGACCTTTGCAACAGTCCTTCACTACGCCCTATTTCTCAATGGCAAGACCAATACAACAGAGATACCATCCGTGTCTCATACTCAATTATCCTATCTTTCTACCTGCTGAAACTACCATCGTCATCCTTCTTCGTTCTCTAAAGCGCTTTCCTTGGGTGTTGACTGGGGCCGTGCATTTTAATTCCAAAGCCAAGTGGTTGAACCATTTCAAAGTTACGCGGAGGGGGCGGTGTTAGGGAACCAAGTGGCTAGATGCCTTTGCGAGTGGCCTGGCAGAGTTGTACCCACCAATGGCAACTGCTCAGGGCTGGGTTTGTAGTTATTTTTGCAAGTTCTGTCCAGTACCCATCATATTGCCCTGAAAAGCAAAAGAGGCCGCTGCAATTTATTCCAATGGGCGGTTTTTAAGAAGCTGGCAATTTGAACCGGCTGGGTGTTATTTAGTGCAATATGAAATCAAATGATCCTATTTCTCAAATAACAGTGTCTGTGAGCAGAAGTGAATCCTCTGAAAGGGTAATTGTCTGCTGATGGTGTTTCCCATTATACCCGATCTTGGCCTAAATGGTGTTCGGCAGCAGGGCGGAGAGTGAGGGGTGGAATCAAGGCAGGGCAACTCTCGATGCGGAGGGAGAAAAGGCCGGGTGATAGCAGTCCCGCACATCCAGAGAGTAAGGCTGCAGGATGTAGCAGCGAGCAATGCCGCAGGATGCACCATCCATTTAGACGCTATTTTGCAGATGTCAGATATCATCAGACTGGAGTGTTCTTGGGAATAAGAAAATAACTCTGACTCATCCTCCTTCCGAAACTTTGGGATTCCTTAGTCTCTTGGTATCTTTGAGTCAGTAGATAACCTGGAAAAATTTAACACCCAGTTTGGCGAAGCTCCTGCCTTCATGCCCATGTTAATACTGAGAACTCGCTATTTCCTTTCAAGGACACACGTCTAGGCCTTTCCCTACCCTGTTTCCCCAGTCCACATTAAATTCCTGGGAAAGGTATTTCATCTACTTTCAACTCATTAGTTATGAAATAGTGTTGTAGTATCCTGGAGAAGAAAAAGGTGGTGGGCACTGGGCTTTAAAAATGACCCTCTAAGTTCCAGCCATTGTTCTCAGTAGAATTCGAAACAGGGTCAGCCGTGTCTGAGAAAAGCATGGACGGGGACCAAATTAAAGGAATGGGTTTAATAATAACGGGAACAAAAGTGGCACACTGGAAATTACTTGTTGGCCTTGGGTATGTCAGTACCCCAGGGTCGAATTCCAGGGAGCATACAGGTCATATTCTAGGCTGCCTCTCCAACATTCGTTTTACCCAGGTGGGAGTAGACAGCACATAAACCTTCAATTTTTTCCTACTGCACCTTGAGGGGAGTGGTCGTTTTAGCGAGCCTCTTTAGTGCCCTAGGGAAGCAAAGGGCTGTCTGGAAAGGAATCAACAGGAGTTGATTCTGGGCACTTCCTCTTTGCCCCCCTTCCAGAATGTTTTCTCCCATAAAGGAGAAATCAGAGTCACAGCCTATATCTGCTAATCCGGGGGCATTTCAGGCCAAGCCTGTTAGCACCAGTTTGTGGCTTGCTTCGCTCTTCTGTTGGGATATTAGTTTTTCATTTTCTTTGGAGTTAAAATAATGGTGTATTCGCTAATATAGATTTACATGCACAGCATAGAGAGATATATACAATACAATGGCATATCCGCATATTTCCGTGTATGTCTATTATAAAAACCCATTTTGGTTGATTCATGACACACCCACCCCTCCCGCCCCCAACCTTGGTGCTATTTCCAAATGCTCAAAGAAACTGGAGAGAAATGTCACTTCTCCATATCCAAGGAACTGTTCTAAGGAAGCTTCCAAACTTTTCTCTGAAAGGGATGTGGCTATCACCTCTGGAGCCCAAGACACTAGGCACCAGAGCACATAATTTCGCTCTTTCCCTCTGATTGAATTGAAAGCCAGTATCTTGGTTTCAATTCTCAGTGTCCCCTCTGGATTCTAGGCACAGTCTGGACTAGAGACCCTCTAACTCTGGCCATGAGGCTTTAATTTTCACCCTCCATCTTTAGGTATCAACAAATCTCTGGAGTGCAATTTCCTAGGGTCTCTCAGAGCGCCTGTCCACCCCTGACTAAAAATGTTAAGCCTAAAGCGAGATCGTGAGATAAAAGGCGACGCTCCCCGTGTCCCACCAGTGCCCTCTCAGGTACCCCTCTAAGGTTGCGGCGGACGCGGAGCTGCCACTAGCCTCGCTCCAAGCAGAACTGCTGGGGGCAGCGGGCGCAGAGATGGCCTGCGGCCCTTTTCCTCCTTGCAGGCCCGCGCTCACTCTTCTCTAGAGGGAAGCAGCGATCACACCCCAATCTCAGTCAGACCCCTTACATCGTACAGGAGCCTGCTTGCCACGATTCTTCCTCCTCTTCCCCAACCAGTCAAGCTAGAAACCTAGTTTTGTCTCTGTGGGGTGTCCCTGCAGCTCAGGGCCTCCAGGCAGGCGGCGCCCACCTTCATTCCCCGGAGCTGCTGGGCAGGCACGACACCCCGCAGAGCCCTAGACAGGCCGGGATCCGCCGGCAGCAGAGCAACGGGCTTCCAGCTGCCCAACCCGACGGTCACAGCCCTCGTCTGCCCGAAGACCCTCTCGAGGTCAAGGTGCATGGGGGCCGGGAGCCCGGATGAGACCCAGGGCTCCAGGCCCAGCGTCCGGTCTTCCCCAGGATTTGGGAGTCCCAGAAACTCTTTTAAGACTACGGCGGAGAGAACAGGGATTTAAGACCAGACAGTTCCCTGCCTGGGGCTGTTTTCTGGCTCCAGCTGCTTTGCAGCGGGAACAGAGTGACAGAGTGTGGCATTGACCCAAGCTGCCCAGTGCCCACACCTCCCCTCCCCATCCGCAAGCAACCCCTTCTCCCAATCCGCTCCCCCATTGCCTCCCCTCCCCAGACCCACTGACCTCCGGAAGGCACCGACTCAGGGTTGCAGAGCCTCTCCTTCTACTGTGGGAAGCTGGAGCGCGGCTTGCGCCGCCCAGACCCGCTGGCTGGTCCTGGTCTGCCCCGGCGGCCCGGAGAGCGCGGAGCTCCCCTCCCCCACGCCTTATAATTTAATCACATGCGATATTAAATGATCAAGCTGCTCATTAATCATCAGTCGAATTATTAGCACTGAGCACGACGTCGCGTGTTTTTACTGCACAGAATGGTTCACAGGGTTGCGGGTGCGTCTGGGTTTGGGGGATGGGGACCCTCTAACCACTCTTGAGAAACATGGGAGCCCCAGGCGGACTGAGGAGGCCTCTTGCCTAGGAAAAGATTTGGAAAAGAACAGGCAGGCCGGGCTTTCGAGTTCAGCAGAGAGTTTGTTGGAAGCCCAAACGCATCCTTTCCCGGCCCATTTTCTTAATGTTTGGATTTTGATCTGAGTGATTGTCATAGACAGCCGACTTTAATCAATAGCGTCTTCATTTGCAGTTTTTCCGGAGGGTGTATTTGAGCGAATCTTAGTGTTCTTTACTCACTGTGGGTGATGTGGTTAAAGGTGAAATAAAGATGGAATCAGATTACCGAAGACGGTTTCCAGGCATAACTTCTGCATCTCGAATGCATTGCGGCTTTCTTTGTTTTCTGCATATGTTATTGTGCAACATAAAAGGAAAAAAATTAAAATGTTGTCAGTGAAATACCTCTTTTGATGGTTTCACTATTAAAACATAAGCTCATTTATTTTCAGGGTTGTATCTCTCTTTTTCCCCCATTTCTGCTAAGTCGATCTTTTAAAATTAAGAAGCCAATCAACATTAAATCATTCTGTTTTGATTACACATATAATAAGCAAGTGCTTATCAAAAGTTATCTTAGCAGTGCCAGGAAGGGTGATAGCTCTCAGCTGACACAGAGAACTGTAAGTGGAAAGGAAGCCCTCCCTACCTTGGCCAGGGTGACAAGGATATCAACCTGTTAACCAACACATGTTTTAAAGTGTCTGCTTTGAAATTAAATTTTTTGAAAGAATGTAACTCTCAACATCCAGTACCTTTACCACTGTAGTCCAAGTGTATCAGAATAGTTACAGTGTTGCTCATTTATCAAGCAAAGTTTTCTGCACAAATCTTAGCTACAACCAATTTATTTTCCCTTTTAAAAATGTACAATTCAAGCTGGGGTGGTGGCAACACGCCTTTAATCCTAGCACTCGGAGGAGGAAGGCAGGTAGATCTCTGTGAGAGCCAAGGCCAGGCCTAGACTGCATAGAGAGTTCCCAGGCAGCCAGAGCTACATAAGTGAGACCCTTGTCATAAATAAATAAATGAATAAATTAATAAATAGAATAAATAATAAAATTAATCCATCTGTTACGTGTTGCATGTAATCCAGTACTTTGGAAGCTGTGATAAAAGGATCAGGAGTTCAATTGTCATCCTCAGCTATAAAGTTTGAAGTCAGCCTTCTCTACAGGAGGCCCTGTCACAAAAATCAACCAAACCACTCAAAACCTTATAAAAAATAATCATATAAAGATATTAAATATATAAAGCCGTGGGCAAGTTTTAACGCAGCCTTTTATACCAACACTAGGGAGGCAGAGGCAGGTGGATCTGCTTATGAGTTTCAAGCCAGCCGGGTCGTACAAGGTGGCTCACAGGGCCAGCTGGACTAAAGGAGACCCTGTCTCCGAAATATACAAAAGTAAATAATACATAATAATAATATATATATATATAACTATAATATCAATAACAACTATTTGCCTTTAATCCCTAGCACTCGGACGGCAGAGGCGGTGGATCTTTGTGGAGTTCAAGGCAGCCTGGTCTACCAGAGTGAGTTCCAGGACAGACTGGGGCTACAGGGAGACCTGTCTCGAAAGAAAGACCAAAATAAAAATAAATAAATAAATAAATAAAATAAAAACAACTATTAAACCCAGGGTCTGTTCAAAAACCCTTAGAAGCTAAATTGGATTTAATTTTTCTACCAGAGTATGGGGCCAATTTAGTAAGCAAATAGGTTTATAAATTCAGCCCCGTGGTTCTATTTTATCATGTAATATCACAGATATTAAACATTCTAAGACTATTCATGAGATATTTTCTCCCCATTAGTCTGTTGTCTGCATTTTTTAACCCTGCTCACTAGCACACAAAGAATAGTATCAACAACTACTCAACACACACACACACCATCACACACACGCACATTGCATCTCATGTTCTAGGTGAAATTCAAATCCTGCAGAAGCTAGTGCAGGGGAGGGAACACATAATATGGTATGAGTTTTTTCATAAGCCAATGGAAGAAAAAATATCTTGACTATCTTTATCCAGACAGTCATGCCTGTGTCTGTTCTGCAGTGACAGGAGCATTTGTTGTCAGGACTCAGAGATCATTTTGTATCCTAGGAGTTAAAGTGGGCCATTTGACACCTGCTAAAAAAATTATCTGAAGACTCTGTTTTAAAACTGGAGATTTTTGAATATAACCTAAATTAGTGTGCAATAGTAGGCTTACTATTGTCTTCTTTTAAATGTGGAATGGGGATCTATGATACATAAAAACTTTCAAAACAATGAAAGCGTAAAGTTTTCTTGACTAGGGCCGTAAAAAATAAGGAAAAATTAATCCTGCCAGGCAGGGGAGCAGATCTCTCTGTAAGTTCCAAGGCTAGCCTATGGTCTAGCAAAGTGAGTCCAGGCCAGCTGTGGCTATAAGGGAGAGCTGTCTCAAAAAACGAACACCCCCCCAAAAAAAAAGAAAAAGAAAAATGAATCCTTTCAAATTTTGTTGCTTTTTTTTGTTATTTTTTGAAGACAAGATCTCCATGTATTGCTCAAGGCTGTCTGATTAATAGGTTTTCGCCGCTTCAGGCCTCACCATTGCTGGGTTAAAGGTGTGTACCATTATGCCTACCTTATTCTGCTGTTTTTGCACTCATCACCAGCAGTCTCTGGAGCGTGTGTGTCGTGTGTGTGGTGTGTTGTGTGTGTGTGTGCTGTGGATAAGAATTTAGACTCGGGCTGGGCATGGTGGCACAATGCTTTAAATCTCAGCACTGGGAGGCAGATGGCAGGTAGTATCTCTGTGAGTTAAGGCCAGCCCCTAGTGTAGCCCTAGCTAAGGTTCAGGCCAGTCGGGGAGACTATCGAAGGGACACCCCTGTCTCAAAAATAAAAAAAAAAAAAAAAAAAAAAAAAAAAAAAAAAAAAAAAGGAATTTAACACAGGGAAGTTATGGTACTTGTTTACAATACACTCAAAGTAGAATCAGTAGATAGCTTGATTGCTAGCCCCCAGGTACTTTTTTTTTTTTATTAAATTAATTTTTATTGATGCTTTGTGCATTTTCATATTTTTCCAATTCAGTTCAGGCTTATTTCCCTCCCCCCCCCCCCACCCCATCCCAGATCATTGGCATTCCGCCATAACTGTCCTGCATCTTCTCTCAGTTTTTTTTTTTCATTTTTAGCTTATAAGTGATAATCCATGAGTACATAGCATCCTTCATGCAAAACCTATTCTGCAGGCTGTGTGCCCAAAACACCTACAGCCCCACCATCCAGTGGGGGGGTACAGGTTGTTTGTTCAATCAAGTTGATCAAATGAGTGTACAGATTTAATGCTATCCCAATCAGAATCCCCAAGAGTTTCTTCACAGGCCTGGAAAAAAAAATCCTCAATTTCATTTGGAAAAACAAAAGACCCCGAATAGCCAAAGCAACCCTGAGTGAAAAGAGCAATACAGGGGGGATCGCTATACCAGGCATCAAACTATATACTAGGGCTATAGTCATAAAGACACAGCCTGTACTGCACAAAAACAGACCAGTTGAACAAAGGAATAAAAACTGAAGATCCAAACCTGAGCTCATTTACAATTTCAGCACTCATATTTGCAAGGGGCCAAGAAGACACAATGGAAGAAAGACCAGTGGCTTTTTTAAAGATTGTTATAAACTCCAAATTGGGCCCATTTTGTAAGCTCTTCCCATTGCCCACTTTCATTCTCCGAAATTTTTTCAGAATATAAAAAATGTGGAAAGTATCCTCAATAATATGGGCAGACCACATCCAACCAGTTAAACACCTGAAAATCAAAAGGAGGTTTTCTAGAGAAGTTCTTCCTCAAGATCAACTCCTGCTTTATTTTCCAATGATCTACACATTTCAGACTTTTCTACTCCTGCCTCACAGGAGCCATTTTTTTTTAAATCCATGAACACTCGAGTCCTATATAAAATGGCATAATATTGCATATAAACAGCAGATATCTTCTCCTCCTCTATAGTACTTTATTTTATTTAGGGTTTTTTATCAAAATAATGTATTTTTGCCAGGCATGGTGGTGCACGCTTTAATCTAGCACTTGGGAGGCAGAGGCAGGGGCGGATCTTTGTGAGTTCAAAAAAAAGAGTCCAGGACAGCTGGGACTACAAGGGGACATCCTGTCTTGAAAAGACAAAAATAAATAAATAAATAAATAAATAAATAAATAAATAAATAAATAAAGTATTTTTAGACTCGGTGTGTGGTGCATGCCTTTAATCCCAGCAGTTGGGAGGCAGAAGCAAGCATATCTCTGTGAGTTCAAGGCTAGCCTGGTCTAGTAGTAAGTTCCAGGTCAGCTGGGGTTACAGGGAGACCCTATCTCAAAAAATACCAAAAAATATGTATTTTTATTTTATGAGTATGAGTGTCTTGCCTGCACGTATGTTAGTGAATCATGTATGTGCAAACCTGAAGAGGCCAGAAAAGAGTATCAGATCTCTTGGAACTAGAGTTAAGGACAGTTGTTAGCTGCCACGTGGGTGCTGGGAACAACAAAACTCAGCGACTCCTAGAGAACCATCCTGATGCCATCATCTCCCTCATCCAGCACCCCCAACCCCCACCAATGGCTCAGCACTGGCTGCTCTTGAAGAGGACCCGGGTTCCATTCCCAGCACCCACATGGCTGCTAACAACTGTCTGTAACTTCAGTTCCAAGGGGTCCCATGCGGTCTCCTGACCTCTGTGAGAATTGCATGGCATGGGTACACTTATATACATAAAAATGAGTAAGATGGGCTGGAGAGATAGCCTAGCGGTTAAGAGCACCGACGCTCTTGCAGAGGACCCGGGTTCGATCCCCAGCACCCACATGGCGGCTAAGAACCGTCTGTAACTCCAATTCCAGGAGAACTCCAGTTCCAGGGGAATCCGAGACCCTCTTCTGACCTCCGCGGCATTGCACGACACGGGTGCACAGACCTGCATGCAGACAGTACATTCATACACATACAAAAATAAATAAATAATAAAAAAAAATGAGTAAGATAAATAATAAGCCAGCAAGATGGTTCAATGGATAAAAGCACTGGCTACACAAGCCTGGTAACCTGAGTTTAAGCCCTGGAACTCAGGTAAAATGTGAAAGGGGAGAAGTGACTACAGAAAGCTGTCCTCTGACCTCCACATGTAAAATATGGTGTGTCTACCTCCCCATACATCATCATCACACATCATGTACACATACACATAATAAAATTTTAAAGTATTTCTGATCCTTGATTGGCTAAATCAAAAGATATGGTACAACATCTAAGGGTTTAGAGGCCCGATTTGGGGATTGTGTGTGTGTGTGTGTGTGTGTGTGTGTGTGTGTGTGTGTGTGTGTTGAAAATTGCTTCCCTGGAGAACTGTGCTAAGGGCCTAGAGTAAGATCCACCCAATGAGCCCAGTCATCCAAGGACCCAATGAACAACCACTTGTCATCAAGTCAAAAAGGAGGCAACATTGCCTGCTACACTCTGCACCTTTGCCTCCGTTTCATCATCTCTATAGTAAGCATTTTGTCCTACATTGAACTTTCAGCTCTTCCCAAACATTCTTGTTCTCAAATTCCCAAAGATCATTCATGAGCTGGGCTATTTCACAATCATTACATTTATAATGTGCATTCTGTTCTTGCCAAGACAAGCAAAATCTTAAATAATGAATAAAAATCAAACAAGACAATATGAACAGATTACTAAATTACAAAAATTATAGGGCCTGAAGAGGTTATAAAGTTAAACAGCTGGTAGGTTAAAGTGAAAGTGGTTGATTTCACTTTCATGATCAGGTCACTTAAATAACTCTCAAAATATTTCTGGCGTTTCATGATGAGCTTTTGCTGATGCTTTTATTAACTAGTGATATTGACCTTGTCTTTGGGCTTCCTATAGAACGAAAGGTAACCATTTTTCTTTTTTTTAATTTCTCATTTAAATTTTGTGTGTGTGTGTAAGAGACTTTTACCTGCACATATGTAAGTGCATCAGGTGCTCCTGGCGCCTGCAGAGGTCAGAAGAGATTGTTGAATAGTTGTGAGGGGTACTGGGAACTGAACCTGGGTCCTCTGCAAGCTTCTCTAGTGTGCTTAGCTGCTGAGCCATCTCGCCAACCTCCAAGGTAGCCATTTTTTCTTCAACAATGTAACCAAATATACTGGACCTGAGACTGAAAATTTTTTTTCTTTTTTTTGGGGGGGGGGTTCCAGACAGGGTCTCCTTGTAGCCCAGCTGTCCTGGAACTCACTCTGTAGACCAGGCTGGCTTTGAACTCACAAAGATCCGTCTGCCTCTGCCTCCCAAGTGCTAGGATTAAAAGCGTGCGCCACCACGCCCACCTCGGACTGAAAATCTTAACAGGGGAAATGTGAAGTCTAACTGTTCTCCTCTGCTTGGGATATCCAGGTCCATTTTTTGAGATTTGAGGGGTGAAAGGAACATTGTATTTCATTACTACCTCTAAAGCTGAAACATTTTTTTTTCTTTTTTTCTTTTTCTTTCTTTTTTTAAAAAACGGGGTGACTTACTTGTTTTATTCATTTATTTTAATACATTTATTTATTTGTATGTGCGCATACTGTTGGCACACACATGGCATGGCATATGTCTGGAAGTCAGAAGATAGTTGGCTGGAGTCTGTTTTCTGGTTCTACAATTTGGGTCCCAAGAATAGAACTCAGGTCATCAGGCTTGCTTAAACTCCTTTATCTCCTGAGCTCTCTAATCAGATCTAACATCCTTTTGGGGGTCCTTTTATTGCCCAAAGATGAGGATGTCATAATTTTTATTTTATTTTATTTTATTTTTTTTAATTTTTATTTTATTTATTTTTTTCACATAAATTTATTTTTATTTTTTTATCAAATCTAGACCCGTGTCCCCCCCCATTCCCCCACCCTACCAGAGCTCATGCATTCTGCCAAGCATGCTTTTCATCTCTTTTTCAGTCTTTCTCAATATTCTCCATGAGGAAGTTGACTGTTTTGAGCAGAAGGATGTCATAATTTTTAACATGTACATTAAGAAATATATTCTTTCAGCAGGGCGCCGTGGCACACACCTTTAATCCTAGCACTCGGGAGGCAGAGGCAGGCGGATCTTTGTGAGTTCAAGGCCAGCCTGTTCTACAGAGCAAGTTCCAGGACAGCTGGGGCTACAGGGAGACCTTGTCTAGAAAATACCAAAAAGAGCCGGGCGTGGTGGTGCACGCCTTTAATCCTAGCACTTGGGAGGCAGAGGCAGGCAGATCTTTGTGAGTTCAAGGCCAGCCTGGTCTACAGAGTGAATTCCAGGACATCTGGGGCTACAGGGAGACCCTGTCTAGAAAAAACAAACAAACAAAAAATACCAAAAAGAAAAAAAGAAATATATTCTTTCAAAATATTTTATGTATTATTTTTGGTTTGTGTGTATGAGTGTATTTTATGTTCTGTAATTCCTGCAGAGGTCAGAAGAGGGCATCAAATCCCCCTGGAACTGAAGTTATAGAAGGGTACTCTGCAAGAACAGTCAGTGCTCTTGACCACTGAGCCATCTCTCCAGTCCTAAAAAAATATATTCTTATAGAGAAATTTAGATCTTAAAGATCGAAATAAGCTTAAGAAAAAGTAATTAGTCAGGCCTAATGGCATACATAGGTCTATAATCCTAGCTATTCTACTGAGTCAGTAGAATCACAAGTTCAAGGCATGCTTGGCAACCTAGCAAGAACTTGTCTCAAAAGAAAACTTTTTTAAAATTTATTATTTTGGTATGTGTATGAATGTACTGTCTGCATGTAGGTTGGTGCACCCGTGTCGTGCAATGCCACAGAAGTCAGAAGAGAGCGTCGGATCCCCTGGAACTGGAGTTAAAGACAGTTCTTAGCCACCATGTGGGTGCTGGGAATCGAAGCCAGGTCCCCTGCAAGAGCAGTTGGTGCTCTTAACCACTGAGCCATCTCTCCAGCCCCTCAAAAGAAAACATTTTTAAAAGGACTAGGAATATAGTTCAGTGGTAGGGCTCTTGTGTAGCATGTGAGAGTTCTGGATTCAATCCTGTTTTGAATAAGAAAAGAAGAGAGAGAGGGAGGAATGAAGGAAGTCTGCGGGGAGGGGACTTGGAGAAGGAATCGGTGGAACATTGCAAATGCAGAGATTATAGAGAACTCCAATTACTGTTCCAGTATTTACTAGAGACTGAATTTGTCTTTCAGTCACTAATTGGCCTCTGTCTCTCTCATTCTGTATTGTTACTTCTAGAGTACAGAATTATTTTATCCTACAGCATTTACTTTTCCCTGCTGTTTGTTTGTTAGGCAAGAGTTTATATATCCCAGGCTGTCCTCAAGCTCATCTCTCAAGCGAGATTGCTGAAATTACAGTTACATACTACCAGGCCCACTCTTCTTTTTATTTAAACTTCATTCCATCAACATCGGTCTGAGTGGTGGGGAAAAGAGCTAGAAAGAGTGCGGTTTCTGATCTTAACAAAAGCCAGATCATCAGTAAATATACAGCATTTCTCGAAGTCACAGGAATGCTAGTGTCACAAGCCTAGCCCAAGACAGGCTCAGGTTAGTACCTTCTGCTCCTGCCTAAAGCCTCTACTGTCTAACTTCTGGAGCGTGTTCATCAAGTTCCCCAACCCAAATCTGGGCATGGAGGACAACTAAATAGTTCCTTTTTGATCAAGGTGATAAACTATAGGAATACTATAACAAGTCTTAAGTCAGTCTTAGCCTTCCAAATTTCTTCTTTTTTAAAGTTGTTTTGGCTTATCTAGGTCTTTGCATTTCCATATGAATTTCAGAATCAGTTTGTCAATATAAGCTTGTCAAAAAAAAAAAAAAAACACACACACTAGGATTTTTATTGGAATTCCATTGACTATACAGATGAATTTGGGAAGATTAGCCTCTTAGCAATGTTGAGTGTCCTGATCCCTATTTCTCTCCTTTTGTTTAGGTCTCCAACTTCTCAGCAATGTTCACAGTTTTCAGCGTACATTATTTTCACATTTTACACCAGATTTATCCTGATATTTCACATTTTTAGAAGCTATTGTCTGACCCCATTTTGTGTTACTGGGTAGTTTATAAAGGAAAGATGTTTATTTGACTCACAATTCTGGAGGCTGGAAGTCCAAGATCAAATGGGTATATGTGGTGAGGGCCTCATGTTGGTTGATAACAACAACAATAAAAAGGACAAGCAGGTGTGTAAGGAAGAGGCCCTAAACAACACAAAGGGTGGTCTCATTTGATAACAAACATCCTCAAGGCAGTCTACTGGAACTATGTTATCCTTCTTAATAATTTCACCATCTCTTTTTGAGTGTATGAGTGTTTTGGCTGCATTTATGTAAGTGTACCCATGTTATGCAATGCCCTCTGAGGCCAGAGGAGAAGTCGGATCCCATGGAACTGGAGTTAAAGATGGTCATTACCTGCCATGTGGGTTCTGGGGGAGCAGTAAGTTCTCTTAACCACTAAGCCACCTCTCCAGCCCCTGAACCATCTCTTAAGGGCCCCATAACAAATCTCAACAATGTTACACAGTGGGATTAAACTTCAATATGAGTCTGGGAGAAGATATTCAAGCAGAGCATATTATAAGTAGTGTAATGGTCAGTTTTGACTATCAAGTTAACTGTATTGAAAAGTACGTGGGCCGGGTGTGGTGGCGCACGCCTTTAATCCTAGCACTTGGGAGGCATAGGCATAGTCTGGGGAACTGGCTGGGTTCAAAGGAGAAGGAAGAAGCTTACTAGGACAGGTGTTCTTGCTCTCTGCTTCCACGTCATGAGATGCTCTGAAACCAGGAGCTGAAATAAATCTCTCCTCCTTTTAAATAGTCTCTGTCACTTATTAGAGAGATGAAAGCCTGGCTAATTCAAAGAGTACTTTAAAAATTTCAACCTCCTGCTCCTTGTTGCTGTCCCATATAAACACAATTTTTTTCATATTAATCTTTCTTTCATCATACCATTTGGATAAGCATATTTATTCACCCTTAGCCAGGGGATACCAGAGTGACACAGCCTGGTTTTCATGCTCCTCATTAGCCTCTAAGATGAAATTTGTATTTTAGTATTTTAATTTTATATTATTATTATTATTATTATTATTATTACTGTGTGTATGTGTGTGGCACACACGATGTATGTGCAGATCAGAGGACCACTTCTTGGAGTTGGTCTCTCCTTCTGGGGATCAAACACAGATCATAAGGCTTGTATGGGGACTATTTTACCCACTGAATCATTTTACCAGCCCTGGCAACTTTTAGTGTAGATTACAGTGAGTTGACTTCTATTTCTCCCATGACACTTAAACAAGAGTATAAGTCTCTGGGTGCTGGGAAAGAGATTCGAAGCTTATGGTGCTGTAGTTCTGACTGTGGGATCCTCTATGCTAAATATCCAGCCAGGGACTGAATCATAGCAAGCACTAAGTCTACATCAGTGTCCTTCAGTTCATATTCTAAGCCCTCTATGGAAACTTGTTTTGTGCCAAGTGCTAAGTATCCTTTACGCTAAATGCTAAGCATCCTTTAGACCAAGTACTCAAAAAGTCCTTATTTGTTGACTTATCATGAAGTGCTTCATTAAGGACACAAGGGCTACATTCTGAGCTAATGTGCATGCTGTTTCTAAACAACAGCTTCTATCATAGCCCATTTTCCCTTGGACACCCAGGGGACTTCATTCATAGCTTCTGTGTGTCCCAGGGCATCCTGCATCTCTCTACTAAGTGTTCCTGGTATGAAATGGCTTTGAGAGTACATGGAAAAATGAAAAGACTAAAAAGTTGTCTTGGCCTATACAGGTTCCTATAACGTGATACTGTAGGTTGGGTAATTTATCAACAACAGAAATTATTGCTGACAGTTCTGAAGGCTGAGATGCAGAAGAGTTTGTTTCTGGAGAGGGCTCTCTGCTTTACAGGTGGTCCCTTCCTTCTGTTTTTTCACATGGAAAAAAGTGGGGGTATGGGGAGATCCCACCAGAGCCCTTTTATCAGAGCTCTAACCCCATTCATAAGAGCTCCACCCTCAGGACCTAGTAATTTCCCAAAGGTCACATCTCTTGATACCAAAATGTTTGTTGGGGACTAGAGTTCTTACTGCTATATATCCTAGACTGGCCTTGAAGTCACTTAACCCAGACTGGCCTTATACTTACAGCAATACTCCAGTCTCAGCTTCTCAAGTGCTCGGATTACAGGCCTGCACTGCTATGCTCAGCATATTGATGATTTCAGCATGTGAGCTTTGGAGGGTCACAAGCAATCAGGCCATAGCTGGAGAAAATTCCCAGGAACAACTCAGTATCAATGAGTGATGGGGATAGGTAAACTGAAAAGCCTGCTTCTCGGAATTGGGTGTGTAGCTCAGTAGTAGAGTACATGCTTAGCATGCACAAGGTCCTGGATTCAATCCCCTGCACAAGAGAGAGGGGGGAGGGAGAGAGAAAGAGAGAGAAAATGAAAATGAAAGAAAGAACAAAAAGATAAAGGAAAAGAAAGGGAAGGGAAGGAAAGGAAAGGAAAGGAAAAGAAAGGAAAGGAAAAAGGAAAAGAAAGGAAAGGAAAAATGAAAGGAAAGGAAAAAGGAAAGGAAGAGCCTATTTTCTTTATCTTCAGTCAAGATGATTCTATTTCATCCCTTATAGTAGTCTTTTAGATGTTGAGCCACAGATACCTATGATGATAATCTGCCCACCAAGACTCCTGGTATCTGCTTCTCCCCCTTCTGTTTCACATCGTTTGTCTCTCAACCCCTTGGAATAGAAACAAAGACAAATCATTGGACAAATGATCAAGATGTTAATAGCAAATCCAGTATAGGAACCTAGGTCTTCCAAGTCTAGATTATGTCTTTGAGCCTTACCCAAAGATAAAGAAACAAGAGTAGTACAGGCTATTAAAAAATTCTCATGAAAACAGAGGGGGCAGGCTTTGCATGGTGGAGTTCATCTGTAAGTATTAGTTAATGATTTGAGCTTCAGAAGGCCCAGAGAGATCAGCTGCAACATTTGCTCTAGAACATGACTTGTAAGGGTCATGCTGGGACCTGGCAGCCCTGAAAAGCTAGGCTCAACTATCTATCCTTAACATGTCAGTTAAACAGACAAAGACTAATGAAAAACAAAGAAAGGGATTTAGTCAATGTGGTCACATCAGGAAGAGGGACAAAGAGATCCAATGACCTTCAAGTCCATCTTCTGGGCGATGGCACAAGGTTCAGATTCAGACAGAGAACAGGAAGTATGTAAAACTGACTGGTTCCAGTCAAGATGTGGTCCCACCCACCACTGAGCCATCATTGGCTCTGATGCAAGTCTTTCTTGGAAGGTGTTCTGACATGTCAGAATGTGGTGAATTTTTTTTTTCTGGAAACAAATTCACCATCTGGTTGGCACCAGGTTTCAGAATTTTCCTTCTCCAAACATGAAATTACTGGGGAAATTCCAACTTCTTGGATGCCAGTGTTTCAATAGCACGATAGCCAAAGGGAGAGGCACAAATGTCTTCCATTACGACATCTTTGCTCCTCTCAGGATGCTCATATTACTGCAAGCACAACAATATGCACAACTGACAATGACCCCATGACTACTGCAATCCTGGGGTGCTGCTGTGGTGTCCTATAAAGATGTCCAGCCTGGTGATACATTTAAGTTGATTTTTTAAATCATTTGACTTATTTACATGGTGCTTCACAGACAAGGAACAATCATAATGTTGTGGCCAACATTATAATTTTGAAATTATAGATTTAAATGATAAATTTCTGGTTTTGAAAAGAAATTCGAAAGTCACTATAGCCCTACCAGATTTCTGTGTCTAGTTGGGTGGATCTCTGTGTTCC
Source organism: Rhizomys pruinosus (assembly GCA_009823505.1). NCBI lineage: Eukaryota > Metazoa > Chordata > Mammalia > Rodentia > Spalacidae > Rhizomys > Rhizomys pruinosus. Next base: position 499,564 of record VZQC01005304.1, on the reverse strand, counting down.
TGACAGTACTCACCTTTCTACATTTTTCCAGGTCCTCCCATCTGTTCTGTCAAAGGTTCAGGAGGCCTCCCTGAGCTAACCTGTCTTCCTCCATCACAGTCACCTCGGAAGGCACTTCTGTCTCCATCGCGGCCACCTTTGAAAATTCCACTGGGAAGCTGTGTTCTTTAAACCCACCTCTTCCTCCCTGCATACTGCCAGGGTCACCTCTGGTAAAATCACCACCTGGAGGTGGAAAGGTGGAAGGAGGAAGCCCTCAGACTTAGGGACGTTACACCGGTTGCATTCTGTTCTCTACGGGGAAGTTCTGGTTTTCATAGCCTGTATTGGGACACTGTCAGTCTCCAGCTTGGTGCTGGACATTTCCTCCTCTGGAAGGGTTCCCTTGGGCACCTCCAAACTCATGACCATAGACACCCACGTTACCTGAGTGGCCCTGTTGGAATGAACTCTGCTGCCCACAGATGCTGCTTAGTTGGCTATAATGACTTAGAGCCTGGCTATAGGATCAGTCTGAGGGTAGTAACTAGTGAGAGGCTTCTGTCCATTGTTCCTCAGTTGCCCATAAGTATTCTGATGAGAGTAACTGCTCTGATCATAACTAGTCTGTTGTGAAGAGGAATATAGCTGGTAGGAGGATAGGATGGAAGTGCAGTAACTGGCTTCATGGGGTAGCTCCCAGGTACCTGGGGATTACTATAGTTACTCTGTCCACTTCCTAGGCTGGGCTGGTTACAATCCCTTGTGCCGGATTGATGTTGATTAGTGTCAGTGGGCTTATCATCCTGTGCTCTTACGGTGTCGTGTCTGTGGTCTGCTTTTTATAGGCTACTGCCATATGTAGACTGGATTGCATAGGAGGCCTGAGTGGTGGTGACTGTAACCGTGGTGGTATCATAAGCACCAGTGTCACACCCCTGGATAGGTGGCTGTATGCCTGGTACCAGTAAGAGGCTGCCCATAAGAAGTTATATATATAGTCTGTCATAGGTGTCAGTGGTCTGAGCCTGGGAATAGCTGACATATAGGCTATCCCTAGGTTCCATAGCTTTGTCATCCATATGCCTGTGTGGTCTGTGTATCCTTGAGCTTGCTGAGAGGCAGAGGCATTATAGCCATGTTGGGCTACAGCTGGGCTGTAGGTAGTGTAATCTGTGGATGTCATTTTCTCTCCGTTATTGTTCTCTCAACATTCATCTCCCTTTGTGTTTCCTCCTTTAAGTTGATTTAAAGCAAATAGAAGTTATGGCATTAAATATTGTCACTATCAATATCACAATACATAAAACAAAACACACTTATTGAGGAAGGACTGAGTAAATTTTCTTATGTAGTATTCTTAAAATGAAATACCATATAACTATAAAAAATTCTTGAGGCAGATCTATAGGTGTCTATATACCTGTAGAGAAAATGCTCCAAGATGTGTTAGTTTAAAAAAAAAGAAAACACAAAATACAAAACAGCGTGTAAAAGGTAGTGGGCTCAGCCAAAGAGCAGTTATGGGCCCTTGTAGCTAAGACTGATGACCTGAGTTTGATTCCTGGAACCCACATGGTGGAAGGGAGAACTGACCCCTGCAAGCTGTCTACTGACCACCACAGGCACACCAAGACATGTGTGCCCTTCCACTCTCCCAAATAAAATTTGAAAATTAAAAAAAAATTAAGTAGTTTTTCATTTACCTATAGACACAGACAGGCATGTTTGGAGTAACTTAAGGCCACATTAAGGAAACAGGAAAGGAAAAAGAAGAATTGAAGGCAGGGATGAGACAGTATTTTTCAAAGTACATCTTCATTACAACTGAATTTTGCATAATGTATTGTTTCAACAATAACAATGAAGAATCTGAACTCTTGGAAGTCAGCCTCCATAAAAAGAAATTAGACCGTTGAACCATGAAGGACCATGAGGTAAATAGGGCCCAACCCAGTCCACTCACAGCCTCCCAAAAAGTTGTTTTCTTGCCTCCTGAAGAAACAAGGCCAGCTCCTGTTGATTGAGAGCCGACTCTACCAGGCATCATTCCACACAGTTGGCCACATTTAATCCTCTCAACAACCCTGAGAGAGGGGCATTGATGCTGTCATCATTTTATAAGTGACAGATTTGAGGCCCAGCAAAGGTAAGTAATCTGCCTAAGGTAACATAGTTTGTAATAGAGGTAATCGTTTACCACACAAATGAAGCACCTGAGTCAAAATTCTCAACCCCTGTTCAACCATTTCTCAAGGACACAGCGTAAGTGCTCATTGGAGTAGGGCGGACATTCTCTGTGGCTTCCCCCTCGAGGTGCCCCAGGAAAGAATGAAGCCTACATTTCTACAAAGACTCATGGATAATTGTGACAATGAAGAGTGGAACATTCTCCACCCGGTGCCTTGTCACCCTGTAAACATGAACATGTTAGCTGTCAAATTAAATGGCATTTATTATGCAAAACTCTTTAGTTTTAACCTGCCTGTGAGTGCATCGTCATGAGAAAAGCCTAGAGTGTCTCTTTGTTTCCAACCCTTGTATGTAGGAGTACTTGTTGAACCCTGATGAGAAGTGCATCCAAGTGGCAAACAATTATGAAATCCACCAAATGATTTTTGAGGAGAATCTTGGCATTGAAAGATCGTTCGTGTGTGATGTCAACACCTACAGCCTGCTTTCATACACTTAGGCATGCAGGGTTGCAGAGCCATCCCCGCCCGGCCAGCGCACCAAACCATGGTCCAATCTCTTAGGGAGCAAACAAAGCATGCAAGGATATGGTACTTCAGGTCTGTTCCCTCAGAGGCTGCCTCTGTCTACAGAGGCATAGTCCTGGAGAACACAGGGGAACACAAATTCAAGGACTTCTGGGAATTTGTGGGTTTCCAAGGTCTATGAGACAGAGTGAGCCCATCTCATTGAAGGAATGCCTCTAACACTCCATTTTTCTACTATTACTCTGTATTTTGGTTAGTATTTAGCTTTTCTGTAGGTCAGGTATTTTAGAGACACATTTAGTAGTTATTAGTTTTTCTGATTTGAAACAAAATGGCATTTATTCATTTTATTTATTTATTTATTTATTTATTTTGGTCTTTCCTTTTTTTTTTTTTTTTTTTTTTTTTTGGTCTTTTTGGAGAAGGTTCCCTGTAGCCCCAGCTGTCCTGGAACTCACTCTGTAGAACAGGCTGGCCTTGAAACTCACAAAGATCTGCCTGCCTCTGCCCCTGAGTGCTAGGATTAAAGGCAGCGCTGCCGACCCGGTATTTTTTTTATTTATTTACTTATTTTATTAATGTTGTCAGGAATTGAAAACAGGCACTTGTGGATAAGTTCTCTATTTCTTGGACCACCCACTTCTTACTGTCTCAGTGTCTCTGACTGAAATGCTCTTAGCAATCTCATGCCTTCATCAGTCAGGGTTCACCAGAGAAACAGAACTAGTGAGCAGGGTATGTGTATGTGTTCACTGCTTTCATGTGCTGGTTGGGGTGGGGGATATGTCCGGGAATTGGCTTATGCAATTTGGGAGATATTGGTCTTTTTTTTTTTTATTTAATTTATTTATTTATGTGTATGAATGTACTGTCTGCATGTAGGTCTGTGCACCTGTGTCGTGCAATGCCGGGGGAGGTCAGAAGAGGGTGTCAGATTCCCCTGGAACTGGAGTTCTCCTGGAATTGGAGTTACAGACTGTTCTCAGCCACCATGTGGGTGCTGGGGATCGAACCTGGGTCCTCTGCAAGAGCAGTCGGTGCTCTTAACTGCTAGGCCATCTCTCCAGCCCGATATTGGTCTTTTTTCCTAAGTTCTACAGTTGAATAAGTGAGGTTCACTCACATATGGAGGCTGCTGTTGGATATGCTTTCACTGTGCCCCCCCCCCCCCCCCCACGGGTTCATGTGCTGGAAACAATCTTTAGTATGCACTTGGTCTTGAAGTGATAAGAATTAATGCAGAGTAATTAGGTTGTCATTATGGGGTTTGTGGGAATGGACTTTTAAAAAGGGCCTAATCTGGAGTGATTTTTTTTGGGGGGGGCTCTTTTTGAGACAGGGTCTCCCTGTAGCCCCAGCTGGTCTGGAACTCACAAAGATCTGCCTGCTTCTGCCTCCCAAGTGCTAGGATTAAAGGCGTGAGCCACCACGCCCAGCATTGGAGTAATGACTTTTAATTAACCCCAGCAAAACCATATGCTCTTATGTTTTGTGACCTGGGCACCTCATCTTGTTTCTAGGAAACCTCAATTCAGTATTCCACCAAAACCAATAATGAATAAATGTGGTTATGTTTGAGAATTGACATATGAAAGCACTGAAAGTAAATGTACACATCTCCACTGTGCATAGTGGAGATTGGAAAGGTTAGGTGACTTTGGGTAAATGAGATATTCTTGAACTAGGGATGAAAAGGCCAGATGATATGTTAAGATTAGGGTGGAGCCAAGCTTGTACTTCCCCAAGCTGGAGAAACCATTATGAATAAAATCATTGGTGGGGCCAGGCTCAAGGACACAGTTCCAGGGACAGAGTTCCAATAAGACGTTTTCGCCAGCACAGTTCCAGGAGCACTACATTCCGGAAATATCTAGGGGAAAGATTTCAGGCCCACTCTTAAAAACAAAATTTAAGAGTTAGGCTCTTTGTTTAGGTGATTGTAATGTCAGTGTAGTAATGCTGTGGGTATTCCCTTCAGCAAGGATTGACAGATTGTAAGAAGCCAGGTAGTTTCCATGAGTTTGTGCTGCTATAAAAAATACTTGGACTCTGATGCTTTCTCTGGCTTCTAGTATCAGCATTTGATCTCTTTCATAGCCACTTCATCATTCTAATGCTATATAATACTAGGCCCTTGCCATCTGACCTTGGACTTCCAGCTTTCCAAACTGTCAGCTAACAACACTTTTTCATTTACAAAGTACCCAGCCTCATGGATTTTGTTTTAGAAATGTACTAAGACTATACTTTCGGGGATCATTTCTATAGTATGTTACTAGAGAAGTTTCTCTGACTGTGTAGAGTACCAGGAACCATGAGGAGGAGACATAGCATTTTCTCCTGAGTGTGAGGCCAGCTCTAGGTGTTGCTTTACTGCAGCTGCCACTTGCCATTGTTGATCATTCTTCTCTCTTTTGGGAGAGTAGAGGGAGAGAATGCAGTCTGAGTGGTGAAAAAAAAAAAAAAGAAAAAAAGAAATGGACTATCCCAAGTCTCTTGATTTAAATATTAGACACATTTAAGAAAACTATTTCACAACAAAACCTAGACTTGGGATTGATCAAACAACTAGCACCATGGCCTAGCCAGGATGTCACATAAAATGAGCCATCTGTCCCCTCTTGACCCTGTTACCTCCTGCCAAGGTTGCTGTCTCACCTTCTAGAGCCAATCTCCCACTTTCTGGTGTCTGTGTCCTCTCTCTCCATACCATGTTTATCTTTTTACTTTATGACTAGATCTGTACTGTCCAACACAATAGCCACTAGCTATTTAAATCTACATTTGAATTTAAATATTAATCATTAAAATTAAATTAAAATTTCAATCCCTCAGTTTCATTAGTCATCTTGAATTGTTCAGTAGCCATATGTGGCTAGTGGTGCCATATTGGATAAGACTGAATGGAATATTTCCATCATTGTATAAAGTCCCATTGGACAGAAATGTTCTGGATAGTTCTTCACAAAGGCCTTGACTTAGACATTTTTGGTAAATGAAGTCTTGCTATGTAACTCAAGTTGGCCTCAAAATCGTCCTACCTTTGAGTAATGGGTTTACAGGCAGGCACACATGATGACTGTTAATCTTCCTGTTCTAGGTTTGCAATGTCTTACCATCTAGAAACATACATCCACACTGAAAATTTTGTGGAAAGATAGTTGGATGCATTGTGTATGAGTCAGGATATACAATCTAGCTGCTGAAACAACAACCCCCCAAAACCAATGGTACAACAAAACAAGGGTTTCTTTATTATTTTCACCTTCTTTGCTTGGTAGTCATCCATTCTTCTTCAAAGGCCTCAGGGTTCTCCATTGGATGCTCTGAAGCTAGCCAGCTTACTAATGAAAACTAGGCAGATTAAGTATAGGTTGTGAAGCCAGGCCTGGAAGCGGTGCATTCCTTTTGTCCATATTTCATTAGTCAAACTGGTCTTGTAGACTCACCTAACTGCTAGAAAGAATAAAATAAAATGTCTTTCCGAGTGCCAGGGGAGAAAATAAAACAGTGGTAAACATATAGTGCAATATCATAGCATGTAGAAAATGCATTCCATGTAAATACAATTTATTTATATATAAATATTTTATGTATAATATTTTATATATACATGTATTAAATATTTTATATATAAATATATAAAAATTCTTTGGGTGACATCATATATATTTTTACATATCTTATATGCTATGGATTAGATATGTTTGGAGTGTGTCCTCAGGGTTTCAGTATTGAAATTTAATTCCTATTTTGAAGTATTAGAGGAGTAGAAAATTAGCTGGGCATAGTGGTGCATGCCTTTAATCCTAGCACTTGGGAGGCAGAAGCAGGCAGATCTCTGTGAGTTCAAGGCCAGCCTGGTCTACAGAGTGAGTTCCAGGCCAGCTGGGGCTACAGGGAGACCCTGTCTCGAAAAGACCAAAATAATGTTTAGAGGAGGAGCATTGGGGAAGTGATTAATATTACAATCACTAGGGTAGAGCAGCCATGACTGAATCCTGGTGGTTTTATAAGAGAGAGAGAGAGAGAGAGAGAGAGAGAGAGAGAGAGAGAGAGAGAGAGACACAGAGACAGAGACAGAGAGAGACAGAAACAGAGAGAAAAAGAAAGAGACATCAATGCTTCCTATCCCTTGTCATCTAATCCTGTGTGTTACCTTGGGACCCTAACAGAAAAAAGGTCATCAGAAGAAAAATCAGTGGGACCATTTAATTTTGGACTTTGAGCTTTCAGACTCATGGTTCAAAACGAACCAATTTTAAAACTTACCCTGTCTCAAAAAAGAAAAAAATGAGCCTACCACCTGATCCAGTCATACCACCCACAAGACTCATCCTACCATAGAGATACATACACATCCATGTTTATTGCAGCTCTCTTCACAATAAAGAAGATCTGGAACCAACCCAAATGCCCCTCAACCAATGCCCGGATAGAGAAAATGTAGTACATCTACACAATGGAGTTCTACGCACGGTAAAGAAGATGATATCATGAACTTTGCAGGTAAATGGATGGAACCAGAAGATAATATGCTAAGTGAAGTAACACAGTCCCAGAAAAAAAAACCGACGAATGGTGTCCCTCATCTGTGGATGCTAGCACATCCAACGTTAATGTTATATTTCTTTTTATCTGAAAGCAACTGTGCTTTTATAATGTGAATCCCTTAATGGGCTCTAGAATTAACCTACCACTTATTTTCAGACTCTGTAATTTTGGTGTATGGGTGGAGGATATATATGCATATTTCAGAGTAATATAAAATTAAAAGGGAAAAATGTGAATTCTGAAATATGATTTGGAATTAACATACAGTCTATTTTCAGATGACATAATTTTAGTATATGTGTGGCATAGACATATATATGCATATTTTGAAGCAATATAAATTGGAGGGAACAACAACAAAGGACTGGGTCAAAGAACTGACTGAAACAGTAAAGTTTTCCCCAAAACAATAACCCTCTGCATACAAAAACTTTTAAAAGGCTCAGAAAAAGATACAAGACATGTATGGCAGAATGCATGAACTTGGGTGGGGTAGGGGACATGGAAAGGGGAATGAATCTAAATTGGACTGAGAAATGATGTACTAAATGCACAAAACTTCAATAAAAATATACATATTTTTAAAAACTTACCCTGTCTATAGGGGCTGGGAAATGGTTCAGCAGCAAAAGTACTGAGGACCAGAGTTTGAACCCAGAACCCACAGAAAGGCCAGATGGATATGGCAACCAACCTGTTCTCCCAGTGTCCAGGAGGCAGAGACAAAGGGTCCCTGGAGCAAGCTGGCCACCCAGACTAGCCAAGATGGCTAGCTCAGGACTCAGTGAGAGACCCTGCCCCAATATATAAGGGGAGAGCAAAAATTTCATCTTGAACTTCTAGCTTCTAGAATGTGACAGAATAAATCATCTTTTTAGCCACTTCTATTGTGGTACTCTGCTATAGCAACCCTGGTAAATGAATCTAATTTCCAATCAATTACTGAATCAGATATACAGGATTTAGAAAAAAAAATGTATAGGGAGGGTGGGTGGGGAGATGGTCAGTGGTTAAGAGCACTGGCTGCTCTTGCAGAGGACACAGGTTTGGTTCCCAGTACCCACATGATGGTTAACAGCCATCTGTAACCCCAGTTCTAGGGAATCCAGTATTCTCTTCTGGCCTCCATGGGGACTTTATGACATGAGTGCATTTACATACATGTAGGTAAAACACTCATATACAGAGAAAAAAATTAAGTAAATTAATTTAGTTAAATTAGGGGATGATTCTAATCAAGTTGACAATGAAGATTAATCATCACATATTAAAATCTATAAAATAAATCTTTGTACATGGCCATTGGATCAATCTGATATACTGATAGAGCAGTAAGTCACCTTAGTGCTACCCTTCCAAGAGAGGGCTCTGCAGTAGTTTGTGTACATTACGGGTCTATGCTGGCCCTTCTCTGGTCACTTCACATGAGGAAAGGAGGCCCCATGGTACATGCCCATGGGGGACTCATGCACATACATCCCACATAATAGAGTCCAGGTTTCCAGCACCAAGGCATTCCTTGCTCAAAGGGGCCTAAATTGTTTTCTAAAGCCTTCAAAGACTCCTTTCCTGGGACATTCATGCGAACAACCACCACTGTGCTCAGCTTTAGGCCAAGAGGAGGCTGAGGTGGGGATGGGGGGGCAGCTGGGATTGTCGACTGGGCAGCAGGCAGGGTACGTGCAGCCTCCTGTGGACTGCTACTGCTACTCTTGCTCTGGACTTGGCAAGTGTGAAAAAGACCAAGACACATACTTTTATATCATTGACCTTTAAGCCCTCTGTCTCTCTCCCTATTGAACCATTTAGCAGCTTCAGTCAGGGTTCCATGGGCATGTGTTCTGCCAAGTGTGCATGTTGTGTGTTCACAACCAAGACCACAGTGAAGTCCTGGGACTGAGCATGGACAAGGGCTGCAGAAACATCTGGGATTTGTTATGCTCTTGATTTAGAACTGATTTTTGGTCATTACACACTCAGGAACAGTTTAGTATTGCCAATTTTTTTGACACCACCATATTCAATTATGAACTCTTATGGCATCCTGATCCACAATGTAAGAAGCTTTGGTTTAAGTGACACTTTGCATATAACCAAGTAAAACCACTGACTTGAGACAAGTGTAGTGTTGCTTTCTGTTACTGTAACACTGACCAAAAAGAACTTGGGGAAGAAAAGAGTTTATTTTATTTTATAGCTCACAGGTCATGATCCTGAAGGAACTGAAGGCAGGAAGCTGGAACTCAAGTAAAGACCATGGAGAAATGCTGCTTAGTAGCTTGCTTCTGGGCTCAAGTTCAACTACCATCCAGGCTCACCTGCCTAGGCATGGACTGGGAAGGGAACTCTTACATCGATTAGCAATTAAGAAGATGCCCCGGGGGGCCAATCTAATGGAGAAATTCTTCAACTGAGTTTCCCTCTTTTTTTTTTTTTTTTTTTGGTCTTTTCGAGACAGGGTCTCCCGAGTTTCCCTCTTTCTAAATGTATGAAGTTTACAACTGAAGCTGTGCCAGTAAGGAATCAAAATTGACTGCATATATATTCTCTGCCTTTTGGGTTTTAGGATACACTTGCCTTTCTTCAGGAGTTTTTGCCATGTTGATGGAGGCAATGATCCTATGTCTGGCTGGGCCTTTATAACTGATAACACGTATGAAGTGAATCTAAATTGTTGGAAGATAGCCCATCTGAGTTATTTCTGCATAGGCAAATGTGTGCTTCACAAGCAACTAGTTACAACTTCTCTCCTGAGAAGGTCGATGAAACCCAGAGCATTTAAACACATTCTAAGGTGAGCCCAGGGCTGCATACATCTATTGGTTTTAGTATTTGGGATTCTTTCTCTCTCTCTCTCTCTCTCTCTCTCTCTCTCTCTCTCTCTCTCTCTCTCTCTCTTTGGTCTTCAGACAGGGTCTCCTGGTCTGGAACTCACTGTGCAGACCAGGATGGCCTCTATCTCACAGAGATCTGTCTGCTTCTGCCTCCCAAGTACTGGGGTTAAAGATGTGTGGCACTTCTAGTAGGAAAACAAGCTTACCACAGCGTTTTGTACTCTGCAAATTTTAGGAAGAAGGCAGGGACAGGAAGCGAGAAATTGCATCTATTAAGATTAATGCAGTTTGGACAGGATTCTGTAAGACAAGGGGAAGAGACTCGGCTGTGGGCTGAGAGGAAAAGAGCACTTAGGGCTCAAGGCCGCTCCACCAGCGAACCAGCAGCCTGCATCCATCCGCTGGAAGGCACCAGACCAGTGTGTAACCTAGCTCTCCCCAGCCCCCGCCCCGCCCCAGGTCGCCCCGCCCCAGGCCACTTTGTCCCGCCCCTCCGCGGCCTCTAGTTTTTGCCCCGCCCCAAGGACACTTTGCCACGCCCCTCTACGGCGTCCTGCCTCTGCCCCGCCCTCTTCAGGCGGCCTGGCACGGTGTTTACCCGCGGTGCATGTTGGGACCGTCTCCTCTGGCAACGCGGGCCTCTAGCTGTCTGTGGCTATGCCGTGGAAGCGCGATGCCGGCGGCGGCGGTGTTGGCGGCAGCGGGCTGCAGGCCCCAGGCGAGACCCCACCCCTGGCCAGTCCGGACTACTACGCGAGGGTGGGCCAGCTCCAGCGAGCTCTGCGCGACAGGTACGGCCGCGGGGCGCGGCGGGGCGGGGAGGCGGCGGAGCTGCTGAGGGGCTTCGGGGTGCCGGGCCAGCGTTCCGGCTCTTTGGCCTCTGGGGTCGCCTGCGACCCCCACCTCTTGACTAGCTCCAGTTGGGGTCGGAAGAACAAAGTTTAGCACCGAGGCCTGGGATCCTAAGAGTTGGGCGCAGAGAGAGGCGATTACTGCCCCTGGGACAACCAAAGTCTGGTTCCCAACTGGAGGATGCGGCAGGAAGTGAGAGGGTGTTCTGCCTGCCACTCTCCGTCAACCCTTGTGAATTTTTCTAGTCTTCTATAAACTCCCTCCTCATTCTCTTCAGATTGTCATCCCATCTTGACAGCCACATGGCATCAGTGATGGCAGGCCCAGGAATGTGGCGGGGGGGGGGAGGATGGGAGACAGAAACCTATGTCCTTAATCAAATTCTGGAGACTTTGCAAGGCGGGGGGGGGGGGGGGGCGGGGNGTTTTCAGAAGTTGATTTTCTCCTTCTACTATTTGAGTTCTGGGGATTGAACTCACGCTACCAGGCTGGACAGCATATACCTTTACCCACTGAGCCATCTTGCCAGCCCCTAGATTAACATCTTAGTCTACAAATAGCACCAGTTGCAATTTCCTATATTGATATTGTCTAAACAGGCACTTCACAATATGTGTCTTTCTTAAAACAGAGATTCCAAATACTCTATTTAATAGATGTTAAAAATAAAATGGTTTAGCAAATTATGTGCCCATAGATGTAAAATCAAAAAGAATTACAAGTCATTGGAAGAGATATTTTCCTCTTCTATCATCACTGGATTTAAAACATTCACATTTGTCTTTGAGTTTCATATAGAAAAGGAACTGGATCACTACACATCACAGTCTGCTAGTGATTTGGGATGGAGGGCTTCACAGCAGAACTGCAGGAACTCCAGCAGTTCCTCAAGAGCGGTAGCTTCATGGATCCCAAGAGATCCAGAAACCACTTAGATGAGGCTGATACACAAAATTTTGGAGAGCTTTTCTAACAATCTGATGTCTTGTGACATACTAGGCACAGAAATAGATGGTATTCAAGCACACATTGACAAAGGCTCATATATGTTAAGTCCTGACAACACAAGTCAAACTCAATTGTATCCTCTCCCATCATGGTAAGAAAACACCAGTTCTAACCGAACAATGGGAGCATTAGAAAAGGAAGGGGCTAGCACTTGGGAGGCAGAGGCAGGTGGATCTTTGTGAGTTCAAGGCCAGCCTGGTCTACAATGTGAGTTCCAGGACAGCTGGGGCTACAGGGAGACCCTGTCTCAAAAAGACCAGAAAAAAAAGAAAAAAGAACTTGCTGTTTAGACCAAGCTGGATCACACAGAGATCCACTTGCCTCTGCCTCCAGTACGGGGATTAAAGGCCTGTACCATCACAACCGGCTACCTTAGCAGTTTTTTGTTTGTTTGTTTTGTTTTGTTTTTGGGTCTTTTTGAGAAAGGGTCTCCCTGTAGCCCCTCTGTCCTGGAACTCACTATGGAGACCAGTGAGATGCCGAGTGGCTTTTTGCCTAGATTGAGAATTCTAGGAGGGCAGAAACCCCCAGCAGACTCTTTAGCTCGCAGTACAGTACATAGGGTGGAGGAGGTGTTTTAGTAGAATATTTGAATTTATGGATGAAATCCCAGAGTCAGTTAGCATCTGGGGTTATGAATGCTTTATGTTGAACCCAGTGACCTGATATTGTCACTAAATACTGATAATTTTCCAGTTGTCTAGGTAAAGGAGATCCTCTGATATTTTCAAGGTGATATTAATGTCTGCATATTATACCTGATGATTAAAAAACAAGACTGATTTCATTACTTTTGGCAGAGTAGTATGCTGTGATTAAAAAGTGACCTAGTTACTGCAGGCCGTTACTTATTTGTGTTTCATAGCCAAATACCTGATTTAAGATGTTAGTGCTTTTAGAAAAAAAATTTTAAATATTTTATTATTTGTGTGTATGAGTGTTTTGCCTGCATGTATGTAAGAGCAACTATGTCATGCAGTGCCCACAGAGGTCAGAAGAGGGTATGGATTTCCCTGGAACTGGAGTTACTGGTGGTTCTTAGCTGTCATGTGGGTGCTGGGAACCCAATCTGGGTCCACTGCAAAATCAGCCATCTCTTAACCACTGAGCCATCTCCATCCAGCACCTAAATGTTAGTGCTTTAGATGGCATTCTTTTTGAACTCTGATAATAGTGAGTTATTTTTGCTTCTTGTGCCAGGAACACCTGGCTGTTTATGGTCCTTATGCTACAATACTGTGCAATGATTACTCACTTTATGTTTAGCACTTACTGCTTTAATTACTAAACAAGGTGAGGCTGTTGAAATTATATAAGAAATTTAGGTTCAATTTTATGACCTGTTTGTGGTCTTACATTTGAAGATTTGTTTTATTTTTAAGTCAATATAAATCTGTGAGTGTGTGTGGGTATTCATTTTTCATTTTAAGAATCTGTAACTCTAATTAATGCACAGACAAGATGGAAGAAGCAACTTTAGGTACAGAACTGGGAGCATGAGTACTAGCCCATGATGAATCATGAAACCTTGAGGAGGTCATTTGGCCTAATATGTATACAATGTTCACATGTCTGTATGTGTAACACATCCATGCCTGGTACTTGTGGAAGCCAGAAGAAGGGATTGAATTCCCTGGAAGAAGAGTTAGCTACAGATGGGTGTGAGCCACCATGGGGTGCCAGGAGCTGGGAACTGACCTTGTGTTTTCTGCAAGAGAAGCAGTGCTTGTAAGCCGTACTCCCAACAGTCAGATTTTTTTTTAGTGAGTTTTCTTTTTTTTTAGTTAAAGCTGGGGCTGGTGTGATGGCTCAGTGGGTAAAGGTACTTACTTGCCAAGCCTTATTTCCTGAATTTGATTCTCAGGATCTAAATGACAGAAGAAAAGAACCACTTAGGAAAATTGGCCTCTGACCTCTTTTTTAATTAAAAAGTATTTCATTACAATTGTATGTGCCATAGTGCACACACAATTATAATGAAATATTTTTTAATTAAAGCTGTAATTTTGTGAAACAGGATTAAAGAATATAACAGTGTCCTGTTTAAGAAGAAGCTGAATGGGGCTGGAGAGATGGCCTAGCGGTTAAGAGCGCCGACCGCTCTTGCAGAGGACCCGGGTTCGATCCCCAGCACCCACATGGCGGCCGAGAACCGTCTGAAACTCCAATTCCAGGAGAACTCCAGCTCCAGGGGAATCCGAGACCTTCTTCTGACCTCCGCGGCATTGCACGACATGGGTGCACAGACCGGCATGCAGACAGTACATTGATACACATACAGAAATAAAAAAAAATCCTTAAAATTATTTTTTGATAATTGCATATATGTGTAAACAGTTTTATGCATTTTTCAGGCCCCATTTCCCTCTCTCTCACAGAGTCTCTCCAACCCAACAAGCCCCCTCTATTTTAATATTTTTTTCAACTGAATTAAATTCTGGTTTCTAGCATGAGCATAAGTTGTAAGCTATACATTGGAATGTGGGTGACATAACAGTGAGTAAGTGAGACCTCCTTACCTCCCCCCCAGTCACTGTTAACTGCTTATAGTTCCTCTGTCCCTCACCCATGTATGATGAAACTGTGATATTCCTAATCTTGTGCAGGTCAGATGCAGTAAGTTCATGACTGCACTGGGCATGTCATGTCTAGAAGACACTGCTTTGGAGCACTCCTCCCCAACTTCTGGCTCCTACATTCTTTCCCCTTTTCCTTGATGTTCCCTGATCATGATAGAGAGTGCTATATATGCTTCACTTAGAACCAAGCACTCCACTGTCACATATTCTCTACCTTTTGACCAATTGTCTGTCTCTGCTTTGTCCATTGCAAACAGAAGCTTCTTTGATGAAG